>JAPMLY010000193.1:0-293399 GCA_026401115.1 Tetraselmis chui | reverse complement strand
TCTTCGTGACGGTGAGGAAGCTCCAATAATTGTTCTCGAAAATAGTTCGCGTACTTCAGGACCGTGGTTTTCTGTCTTGCTTTGTCCAAATTCAATCTCGCTTGTTCCGCCGGTGTTCTTCCGCAGAATTCCTGAATTAAGGATTTCTCCATCTCAGAAACTCCGGAAAATCCTCCACCGACTTCATCTCCAGTCTGCGCAACTTGGGAGTACCACCACTTCGATAGTGGTCCTTCCAGAAAGCCAGATACCCAGTACACTCCTCTTTGCTCTTCAGGGTTAACGCTGTGATACCGTAGATACCCTCGCGCATGTCGGAACCAGTTTCTCAGCTCGTCGATGTTAGTCGTAGCGATGCTCTTGATCTTGGCTGGTTTGACATCGTTCGGCATCATGCTTGGCATCTCTCGCGTCCTCTCCGATCTCAATTGTTCTCCTCGAAGAAAATTCTCCGTTTCTCGGCTTCTGTTCACTCGTCCTTCAAAATGTCTGAAACCGTTGTCGACGTGGTCACGCAGTTGAGATAGCTCAGTCGAAAAAGTGTCAACTCGGTTACTTAGTCGTTCAAGCATCTCGGTGACGTGTACCGACATAGGCTCCATCGTGGGACTCGATCCTTCTCGCACTGTCTGTCTTCTACCATCCGTCGACGTCGGCGGTGTCGGCCCAGAAGGCGCCCCCTCTGGTCGACCATCAACTTCCTCTGGTAGTCTCTCTCCTGCTCGGTTAGACATCTTCGTCTCGTCTAGCTGTTCTGAGGCTCCGAAACCACGTGTGAGGTGCTACTTTGGTTAGGCTAAGATGGCAACCTTAGACTAATAGTAGAACCTAATCTCTGGATCTAATTATACAGCGTAGAGAGAATTAATAAGATTGTCTTAGGAACAGGGTTTCTTACAGTCTGGGTGTGGCGTAATTCTATTCTGTACCGGTCTCTCACCTCTACCAGTAAGTCCCCGTCTTAAATATCCACACCTCAGGTGTTCTAGAAACAGCCTTAGAACCTGTAGCTTGTGCTGTCTGCTAACTAAACCAAACTATTACTGGTGATACAGATTATCTGAGATTATCTGTACCGTCTATCTAATCTTATCGCACAAGCTCTTAGAACTATCTAGAAAAGAACTATCTAGAAGAGATACTGCTAGTAACTCTGTACTGCCGAGGGAAAATACGGCGATACAGTTGTACTGCCGTGATGACAATAAAAGAGTCACTGAATATCGCTAAGATACAGGTACTATTTAGAGGAAATAAATAATGTCAGATACTAGCACTTAGCTAAAATGGCTAGGATATGACAGGGGTTGTACTCTTGGCATGGGGGGGCTGTGGTGATAAAGTAGGTGTGCAGCAGGGGGTGGGTTCCGCACGACCAGGCTCTGTCTGTGTCGTTTTGGCGAGGGGAGTTGAGTGAGCGAAGGTCGCCGACGGGTGGGGGGGGGCAAGAGTTCCAGTTGGAAAGGAGATTGAGAGAACGGGTGAGGAGGTCGGGCGGAGGGGGGTGGTGGAGAGAGTCAATCTAGGTTACGGTGGAGTGGGTTAGGTGAAGGAGTCCGAAGTGAGAGTGTTGCCATGTGAGGACGAGGAGAGAGTGGTTGGGCGTACCCGGGCGGGGGGGGGAGCCTCGGTTAGAGAGGTTAGTCCATTGGCAAGGGTATTGTGAGTTATGGTGGTAATTGTCGACTTCGTTATTGGTGATGATTGTATAGGAAGCGGTGGGAGTGGAGTTGAGTTTTGTCAATGCGGTAGCAACGCAGTAGAGGTTGGAGAGGTCTTGGTACCGCCCCCATTGGAAGGAGAGGACCGCAGAGGAATCGAGGTAGCCGATGGGTGTAGGTAGGCCGTTTTCTACGTTTAGGTCGAATAGGTAGTTATGTGATGCGATGCAGCAGGTGCGGGGAGTAAAGTGGGCCGGGAGAGTTGACTGGAGCATGGTGTTTACAGTGTGGCGTCGGATATCGGGCTGGGGGTGTGGGGTTGGTTGTAGGGTCTAACCTCTGGGTTGTCATGTGGGGGATTAATGATGACATTCGGCCTTGTCGGCCGGGGGTGACTTGTGGGGGTTGTTGGGGCTGTTGGGGGGGGGGGGTGGCAGAGGGGAGGGTGCGGGTCTCCTCTAGCTCGTCCTCCAGCAGGTCATCAAATTCATCGAGGGTGTAGTCATCGCCGTCCTATGAGGAGGGGGGTAGGGGGAGGACGGTGGGGTCGAGGGAGGGAGGGGGGACGGAGGGGGAGACCGGTGGGGGGTTGGGCGTGTGGGTATGGCGGGAGGTAGTGTGGTTTGGTGTGGGGGTGAGGGAGGGGTGCGGGGGGGCGTGCGGGGGGGGGGGGGGGGGGGATGGGGAGATTTTCTTGCGGGAGGGGCGGGAGTGCTTGGCGATGCCGGCCTGGGGTGCGGGTTCGAGTGAGGGGTCGGTGGGGGTCGAGGGTAGGGGGGGGATTCCGCATGGTCGGTTGGGGGGGAGGTGGGAGGGTGTGGGGAGGCTAGTAGGGTTGGGTGGAGTGGGTAGTGGGGGGGTATGGGGGCGGGGGGAGTGGTGGAGGGGGGGTGGGGTTGGGTGTGGTTGTGGGGAGGGGTAGGGGAGGAAGAGGAGTCCATGGGGTCGGAAGAATCTTCAGTGATGACGGGAAGGGGGTGGGGGCTGTGGTGGGGTGGGGGTTGTTGGGGGGAGCAGTCGGGGTGTGGGAGGGGTTGGCGTGGAAGGAGGAGGTGAAGGCATGGTGGGAGGTGTGGGAGCGGTGGGGTGGCTGTGGGTGGGTAGGGGCGGGGGCCGGGGTGGTGGAAGAGAGCTGGGTGTCGGGAAGGGAGGAGAGGTCGAGGGGGAGGTCCTCGTCGGCGCCATGCATGTGAAAGTCAGAGGGCTCGAGGGGCCACTGGTCGGAGACGTGGCAATCCTGTAGGTGGCGGGTCCATTGGAGGAGGGCGGGGGGGTTGCGATAGAGGGTGTAGCTTTTTGTGTGTGTCAGAGGAGGTGGGGAGGGGGTTGTGGTGAAAATAGGGTTCGAGAGACGGGCCCTACCAAAGGTTGAGTAGTGGTGAGGGGTGATGCTGAGGGTGCATGTGGACATTGTGTGTGCTCCTCTGTGGATGAAAGTGTGGTTGAGGGGGATAGTGGCTGTGCCGTTGGTGGAGATGAGGATGCAGTACATTTCTGTGCTTAGGGATATCTGTATGCTAGTTGTGATGGTGGGGGAGGTGGAGGGGTGGGAGCGGAAGTATGAGCCATCTGGAAAAAAAATTCAGGGTTGTGTAGGGAGAGACGTTGAGGGGGTTGTGGGTTGGGGGGGTTGATGAGGGGGTGTGATGTTTAGTGTATTCATTGGCTGTTTGGTATAGCAGAGTGTATAACCAGTGAGTGGGTGGAATTGCGCCGTCCGTGTTGATGCAAGGGAAGGAGAGTGATTGACGGGACTGGATGAGGACTGTAGTGAGGCAGGTGGCCGCCCAGGAAGTGCCTGGAACACAACATGTGACTAGGGGGGGTGATGATGATGGTGTGCATGTGGTGATTGGGGGGTACGGGTTCGTGAAGTGAATATGAAAATATGTGTAGTGAAACCGGGCCAAATTGTGAATGAATGGGGTTATTGGGCAGGTGGAGGATATTCACCCAAAGGAAGGAGGGGTCGTCCTCGATCGGGATAGGAACGTCCACGGGCTAGAGGGCGTCCGCGAATTGGAGGATGAACTCGGCAGGCTCAAGGAGGTCCTCAAGCCGGCTTTGGGGGTGGGTCGTGGGGGCTGATCCGGCAGAAGTGAGTGCGATCGCTAGGTTGGAGGTGAGAAGGTCTTGTAGGAAGGCGACTGTTTCTTGGCCGGTGATATCAGTGAACATGGGGGAGCGGATCTTCACCCTTCGGCGTGAGACTGCAGGGGCTGAGGCATCTCGGAGGAATTGAATTTTCTGCTGTCGTAGTTTTGCCAGGAGGGAGGGGGAGGAGGCTGCGGAGGATAGTGTTGGACCGGCCGATCGGAGTTCACGCTGGCGTGAAGCGAGTTGGTACAAGAGGCCGACCGCGACGTAGGAGGTGGGGATATCTAGACGAATTTCCTGAAAGCCCATAAGGAGTTCGACAGGCGGGGGTGTGGTGTCGTAGCTCGTCGGAGCTATCGGGTGGTGAGTGCGGGTGGTGTTCGCAGTCCATCGCGTGTGGTGGGCGAGTTCCCGTCCGATTATATTTTTGACGCGGTTGGTGAGGTCGTCGAGGCTGTTAAAGCTTTCGAGGAGCCATCGGCGGGCCATGTGAGGTGCTACTTTGGTTAGGCTAAGTTGGCAACCTTAGACTAATAGTAGAACCTAATCTCTGGATCTAATTATACAGCGTAGAGAGAATTAGTAAGATTGTCTTATGAACAGGGTTTCTTACAATCTGGGTGTGGCGTAATTCTATTCTGTACCGGTCTTTCCTCTACCTGTAAGTCGCCGTCTTAAATATCCACACCTCAGGTGTTCTAGAAACAACCTTAGAACCTGTAGCTTGTGCTGTCTGCTAACTAAACCAAACTATTACTAGTGATACAGGTTAACTGAGGTTACCTTTACCGTCTATCAAACCTTATCGCACAAGCTCTTAGAACTATCTAGAAAAGAACTATCTAGAAGAGATACTGCTAGTAACTCTGTACTGTCGAGGGAAAATACGGCGATACAGTTGTACTGCCGTGATGACAATAAAAGAGTCACTGAATATCGCTAAGATACAGGTACCATTTAGAGGAAATAAATAATGTCAAATACTAGCACTTAGCTAAATGGCTAGGATATGACACTCTCCCCTCCTTAAGCACAAGCGTCCTCGCTGTGCAGTACTCAGGGTCTTGGTTTCTTGGGGGTTCTTGCAGGCCAGCGATTGCGAAATCTGACAAAGTCAGGGGTGCCAGAAAATTCTCGATAAACATCCGTTCGAAGGAATTCGGAAAAGATGTTTAAGTGGTTGACTCCTCGCATGGGTTCCCAAGTGTCCTCGCTAGGTACGTTGAACGGTGTTGCCCAGCGGACCTTAAACAAAAGTCCCGTGCCATTGGAGTTAAAAGCCACGTCGAGTATTTTGTCGACTTCAAATCGCTTTGCATCGTGCACAATCGGAATTGGCTGCGCACTGTTGGCCTGTTCTGGTTCTGAATTCCATCTTTCCAGTAGACTGGCGTGTACAACATCGTGAGTCCGTACTCCAGGGGGTATCTTAAGCCGAAATTCAACCGGGGAAACTTCCGCCGTAATGAGAAACGGTCCAATGTAGCGGTCGCGTAGTTTAGAACATGGCTGTTGTACAAACCGTAGATTTGTCGCCTTGAGCTTAACCTTGTCGCCAACTGTAAAAGGTACTGGTAACCGGTGCCGATTTGCAGCGTCTTGCATGTGTGCCTGGGCTGCTTTGACGCAGTCGTGGGCAAATCTGTGCATCTCGACCAGAATCTTCACTTGCTCCGGTAAAGTACGGCTAGGCTCGTTATCTTCAAATGTAGCCGTCGTTGGAGATGTCGGCTCAAATCCTAGCGTCGCCTTAAATGGAGACATAGTCGTTGACGTAGAAACCGCTGCGTTGATCGCGAACTCCACGTTGGTAAGGTGTTGAACCCAGTCGTCGTGCAAGGGGTGCACATAGCATCGTATGACTTGCTCCCATGTCTGGTTTACTCGTTCAGTTTGGTCATCTGTCTGGGGGTGATAGCTCGTAGAGATATTAAGCTTGGTGCCAACAGCCCTAAATAGGGTTTGCCAGAAGTCGCTCATAAACCGGGGATCTCGATCGGATATTAATTTCCGTGGTAAGCCAAAATGCCGAAAAACAGCGCGGTGCATAACTTTTGCTAATTGTTCCGCTGTAATCGTTTTCGTAATTGGCTCGACAATCGTCCGTTTCGTAAGCATACAGACGAATACCACCACAGCATCATACCCATCGCACTCAGGAAGGTCCGTAATCAGGTCAAGCGATACATGCTCAAAGGGCCTGGTCGGTACCTCATGCGATTGAAGGAGTCCATAAGGCTTGTGTCGCGATGCCTTGTTGCGTTGATAGGTAACACAGCTGCGTACATAGTGTTGTACTGTCCGCTTCATGTTAGGCCACCAAAACGTCCGGGTTAATGCTACCAATAGTCGAATAATACCAGGGTGTCCCGCGGTCGGTGCGTCGTGTAGTTCGTACAGTACTCTTGATCGCAATGTAGAGACGTTCGGAATATGTGGTCTTGTCCCGTTGGCGTACAAGAGTCCATTAGATTGACGTACCAGCCATGTAGGCAGAGATTTCCGGGTAAGCAGATATTTGTCCGAATCATAAGCGCTTTTGATTTCCGCATGAAGTCCAGAGTCAGGATGTAACCGGGATTCAAGGGAAAAAATCTGTGCGTGTAACTCGCATTCTGCTTCGTCGTTGGTCCAATCGCGTAACAATTGCAGCTTCTGTAATGAGTCCTTCATGTCAGGTCGGCGAGACATAGCGTCTGCCTGGTTGACTGCTCCCTTCTTGTATACGATGTCCATCTGTCGCTGGTAAGGTGCTAAAACTTGAAGCCATCGCACCTGTCGAGTAGACAAATCGCGCTGCCGAAAGAAGTGTCGCAACGTGTCGTGGTCCGTAATTACTGTAAATCCCGCCGCGCCATTTAAGTAGCAACGGAACTTCAGTAGAGCGTCGCGAACTGCCAGTAGCTCTTGTTCGTGGACATGATAGTGTACCTCATGCTTGTTCATCTTTCGAGCATGGTACGCAACATGTTGTAATCCAATACCTTGGTCTTGTAATAGCACAGCTCCTACTGCAAATCCAGAAGCATATGTGTACTGTGTGTACCTTGCATTAGGAGAAGTGTCAGGAATTACCATTACTGGTGCACGTACCATCGCGTCTTTAATTTGCTCGAATGCTAACTCGGCTTGAGGAGTCCAGCGAAATTCCGGCGTCTTCTTGGTCAGGTCCGCTAATGGGGTTGCTAGGGTTGCGAATTGGTTGATAAACCTCCGGTAATATCCAGCAAGTCCCAGAAATCCACGTACTTCAGTCACAGATTTCGGTCGGGGCCAATTCTGTACTGCCTCAACCTTGTCGGGGTCCATTCGGATATGTCCAACTTTCACCACATGCCCAAGAAAATTGACGCTCGATCGTCCGAAGTAACACTTAGAGAGTTTGATATGCAACTGGTGTCGCTGCAGCTCTCGTAACACGAGTCGAATATGCTCGAGGTGTTCGTCGGCCGTCTTACTGTAGATCAACACGTCGTCCAAATATACCACGCAGAACTTGCCAAGATACGGGGCGAAACTCGATTCATCTTCGCTTGGAATCCAGCTGGGGCGTTACAAAGTCCAAAGGGTAGAACGCAGTACTCGAACAATCCGTAATGAGTTCGGAATGCTGTCTTATGTATGTCGCGCTCCTTGACTCGAACTTGATGATAGCCTTTATACAGGTCCAGCGTGCTTAAATAGTGAGCCCCATATAGCGAGTCGAGTAACTCATCAATCCGGGGTAACGGTGTTCGGTCTTTCCTCGTAAGGTCGTTGAGTTTCCGGTAGTCTACGCACATACGCATGGTACCATCCTTCTTGCGTACAAATAAAATCGGGGCACCGTACGGAGATTTAGACGAACGAATCCAGCCTTTTGCGAGTAAGTCTTGCAACTGTACTTGAACCTCCCGGAGTTCTGCTGGTGACATACGGTACGTTCGCTCCTTAGGTGGTTCATCGCACTCCAAATTAATTTCAAAGTCGCACTCGCGAGTTGGCGGCAGACCGTCAGGCTCCTTGGTAATGTCCGTAAACTCATTCAGGGATTCTCGTAACGAAGTCGTCCACTCAGGTTGTTGATCACTGTTGATGTCGTCGACCGCGTCTTGTACTTCTCGTAGTCCAATCACGAAGAGGTATGCTGGTTGTTGTCTAAGCAGCTTTGCCATCGCATCCGCCTCCAAGTGATGTACTGTCACATGTACGGTGTACTCGTCGCGAGACACCATAGCTTCGCCAGTTTTACGGTCGCGAATCGTTTTAGTAGACCAATCTATATCCGGGTTGACGGCTTGTAACCAAGGTTGACCGAGGATGATGTCGAATTTATCTAGTTCTGTCGTAATTGCGTCCAGACGTATGTCCAGGGTCCCTACTGTGAGCACTTCATTCCGTAGTCGCTGGCGAGTCGTAGTTGTACTACCATCTGCCAATTTTATCCGGTATTTCTCTCCAGTAACCGTCGGGATGTGATGCTCCCGTACCCACTCAGCCTTGCAGAAATTTTCCGAAGCGCCATGGTCAACCAAAATACGGCATCGATGTCCGCGTAAGGTGCCTCCCAACACTAACAGACTTGTTCCAGACTGGGTTGTGGATACATGTAGCGTCGCAGGAACACTGTCTTCTAGTCGGACGTTCTTGTTCATCCACCCGTCGATCGGTTTCCCAAAAGTCTCGTAACGAAGAGGGAACTCCTGATCTCCACGGACTAGATAACCCGTACGCCGTGCCGAAATTAATTCCTTCCAGGTAGCCCATACTGCCGGAGAAGTTGACGTAGCGTCCGGTATCGATCCGGGTCGAACGCGAGCGATATACACGTAGCGCTTGTTTTGTCCGGAAGACTCCGTCCCTAAAAGGCGTATATTTGTTTCGCTCACCTTAAATCCAGTTGTCTCCGTAAGAGCTCGCACTGCTGTGTATTCCGGGGTCGCATCTTCAATCTCCTGTTTGCCACCAGGAAACCAGACCATGCCAGTGTCCTCTTTCGCTAGTAACACTCGTCGGCCATCGGTAACAAGATTCGTCGAGTGAGTCCAGTAGGTCTTCGGGGGATTCTGTAGGTTCTGAGGCAGAAATCGAACTCGATCGGTGTCGTCGACGTAGACTTGCGTCGTCCATCTTGTCGATCCAACATCTTGCCTTCTTCCTTCTATTCCATCGTTCGTGGGGCAGGTAAACACATGTTCTTTCGCCGCTAGCTCGTCGACAAGTCGGAAATTTCGCAGCAGCTTGAACCATGGGTTTGCCCTCCATTTTGGAACCACTATAACCGCTCTCAGATGGGGATGAAGCAGTTTACTCCGCAAATAATGGCCCAAAAAATCTTCTAATTCATTAAATGGCGCATTTAGCCAAATTCTCCGGTACTTCTGTAAATCTCTCTCCTGAAATGGGCGCGCCGGACAGCAAAAATCCTCCGCCACTTGAGAATTAAGGCCGTCATTATCGCTAGCTCCATCTAAGTCGAAAGGTCCGTAGGTCTGAGAGTACTTCAGGAAATACTCCCTATTCATCATACAGTCGCTAAAGTCCTTGCTCCTAAGGACTGTATGATGGCCTCAATGTCGTTTGAGGTAACGGGTCTCGTACTTCTTATGTTCTGGTCTCTTCCTGAGTCGCTGTAGGAGATGAAACCTCATCCTTCAGCTTGCCGCGAGCTGCCGACTCGGGTCTCACTTTCCCGTCCGGGATTTCTTCGTTCTGTCGTTCTTCTTGTTCTTTCTGTCAGGGCAGTCGATAGCGATGTGTCCCTTCTTGTGGCAAATGAAGCACTTGCCCTCCTTCTTAAATCTGTCGACCTCCTCTTGAGTGAGGCGTCTAATCTCGTACAGCTCCCGCGGCTTTTCTTCGGTCGCGCCATGCGAATCTTCCTCCGACTCACTGTCGATCTCCTCCGCTGCCTCTGAAAAGTCGCTGTCTTCTTCGATGGCGTTCAGTCGGCTTGTCGAGCGTTGGGTCGTCTCAATCTTGGTCTCCGCTGCCTCCGCTCGCAGAGCTGCTTGAATCGCCTCGTGTAGGGTCTTAGGGTTTTTCAGGGCAACCTCCTTATGAATCGAGGGTCTCAAACCGCGCTGGAAATCATGTACGTTATCTTCTTCGTGACGGTGAGGAAGCTCCAATAATTGTTCTCGAAAATAGTTCGCATACTTCAGGACCGTGGTTTTTTGTCGCGCTTTGTCCAAATTCAATCTCGCTTGTCCCGCCGGTGTTCTTCCGCAGAATTCCTGAATTAAGGATTTCTCCATCTCAGAAACCCTGGAAAATCCTCCACCGACTTCATCTCCAGTCTGCGCAACTTGGGAGTACCACCACTTCGATAGTGGTCCTTCCAGAAGGCCAGATACCCAGTACACTCCTCTTTGCTCTTCAGGGTTAACGCTGTGATACCGTAGATACCCTCGTGCATGTCGGAACCAGTTTCTCAGCTCGTCGATGTTAATCGTAGCGATGCTCTTGATCTTGGCTGGTTTGACATCGTTCGGCATCATGCTTGGCATCTCTCGCGTCCTCTCCGATCTCAATTGTTCTCCTCGAAGAAAATTCTCCGTTTCTCGGCTTCTGTTCACCCGTCCTTCAAAATGTCTGAAACCGTTGTCGACGTGGTCACGCAGTTGAGATAGCTCAGTCGAAAAAGTGTCAACTCGGTTACTTAGTCGTTGTAGCATCTCGGTGACGTGTACCGACATAGGCTCCATCGTGGGACTCGATCCTTCTCGCACTGTCTGTCTTCTACCATCTGTCGACGTCGGCTGTGTCGGCCCAAAAGGCGCCCCCAGAGGTCGACCATCAACTTCCTCTGGTAATCTCTCTCCTGCTCGGCTAGACATCTTCGTCTCGTCTAGCTTTTCTGAGGCTCCGAAACCACGTGTGAGGTGCTACTTTGGTTAGGCTAAGTTGGCAACCTTAGACTAATAGTAGAACCTAATCTCTGGATCTAATTATACAGCGTAGAGAGAATTAGTAAGATTGTCTTATGAACAGGGTTTCTTACAATCTGGGTGTGGCGTAATTCTATTCTGTACCGGTCTTTCCTCTACCTGTAAGTCCCGTCTTAAATATCCACACCTCAGGTGTTCTAGAAACAACCTTAGAACATGTAGCTTGTGTTGTCTGCTAACTAAACCCAACTATTACTAGTGATACAGGTTAACTGAGGTTACCTTTACCGTCTATCAAACCTTATCGCACAAGCTCTTAGAACTATCTAGAAAAGAACTATCCAGAAGAGATACTGCTAGTAACTCTGTACTGTCGAGGGAAAATACGGCGATACAGTTGTACTGCCGTGATGACAATAAAAGAGTCACTGAATATCGCTAAGATACAGGTTAAATTTAGAGGAAATAAATAATGTCAGATACTAGCACTTAGCTAAATGGCTACGATATGACAGGCCACCGAGCAGGCCGAGGGTACCGGGGTCGAGGGGTGAGTCGATTCCCGCGGGAAGACACCGTGAATCAAGAAGCGAGCAAGGTGAGAGGGGGTGGTTGAGTAATGGCATGTGAGGAGGTAAGAGTCGATCATACGGGTAGAGAAGTCGTCGGCCGGCCCAAGGTCCGTGGTTGACCGGGGGGCTGCGAGGACCAGGGGGGATTGGAGTCCACGACGAATGGGGAAGGGGTCCATAGCGGTGCCCAGGTTCTGTTTGACTGTGGTCAGTTGGGGGACAGTGAGGAACGGGGTCAGCGGGTGGCCCGCGAGTTGGTTTATGGGTTCGGAGAGGTCCGTGTACCGCCCGTGGTCCGGGGGGTCCCTCAAGAGCGCCTGCCTTTAGGTGGGGGGAGGGTTAGAGGTCGAGGACATAGCGATTGAGCGTGGATCCGAGTAGGGGAAGGAGTCAAGGGGGTTAGTTGAGTGGTTTCGAGTTGGTTTTCGAGTGGATTGCGTGTGTTGGCTGCACACGACTAGGCCCGATGGGACATGGGTTTGTTGGATGTTGGCGGCGGACGGGAACGTCCGGACGCTCGGTGGGGCACGGTGTGGCGCGCCGCTCCCTGGGAGGGGAGTTTTTTGTAAGGGAGGGTTGTGATTGTTCATTCGTAGTACTATGGTGGGTACATGTTTGGATTTCGAAGTGGGTGGCGCGATAGCTGTCGGGGAGATGAAATTCAAAACTCTGAAAGTTGCGCCTTGCTTTGTGTACCGTGTGGTGTCGCTACGGATCCACTGACGTGGGTGAGCTGGGCTCGGGTGGGGAGAGGTGGACGGTGCATGTAGTTCTACGGGCCCTATGTCCACCAGTTTGTCGCTCGATGGGAGGCCAGGCCCAGAGCGAAGACGATCGGCGCTGCTCATTCGAGCTACCGACCCATCCCCAGTATGTGGTTCACTAGTACTTTAGTAGTAATGTGGATCGTTTTACTATCTTTAGTGACGGTAGGATGTCTTTTCGTGAACTTACTAATACTCCGCTGGTTGGTATGTACAATACAGCATTACCGCAACATTCCGATGGTTCTCGAATTCCTCGTAATGTAGATGACGACTTAACGTCGCCGGGCTCGCTCATCTGGACCGTGCATCCCAACCAGGGTCGAAGCTGGTTACGAGGCCTTCAAGAAATTGCTTGGAGAGCACAATGCATAGCTAGACCGTGCGAATATGGCTTTGTGGCTATGAAACTTTGGAAACATTGCATTGTTGTAGATATATGAAGTGGCAGCAACAACACGGAATTCGCAACAAATGTAAATGATGAATACATGTCATTAACTATGGCTTTTACCTAGTCCTCCACCATGCCATTGCCACCACTTACTCCTCACTCTCATTGTCATTGCTAGAAATGACATTATCAACAGATGCCGCTTCACTAGCTTTATCATTTAATGACTCTCTGAATGTCAAGACGTGCTAGGCTAACCAGTGTCTACAACTGGCGGCGCGGGGGTACATGGTTGTCGGGCGCGTTGTGCTAGGAACTGTTCCTTCATGTGCATCCGATACTCCTCAACATCCGCAACGATGCGTTGCTGTTGAGTATGGTTTTGGGCTACCATATCGAATGTTGGAGTCAAAGAGTTCTGATAATTCGTGGAAAAAATCTCACGCTTAATACCACTTAACTCTCCCCTCACATCCTTTTACGCATGGGTGAGATCAAGAGACATCAAGGCAATCTCGCCTTATGGAGTCCTAGGGTCCTTCAGCTTCTTGTGTTTCGTGTCGAACTGCATCTTCTTCTTTCTTGCCTCTAGCCGGCTCTTTGCTGGGCGGTCTGCGGCCTCCCCGTTAGACGAAAAGAAGGCCAACTCAAGACGACAAGCTTCACTAGCTCGAGGCCCGTACAATACGTAGATTTTGAGCTCCACTGGCTCCCACGACTCCTTCATGGGCGGCACAACGGCGGCGTCTACATCCAACCCCACCTCCTCCTCCGAGCAAATGTCGTCCGCAACAACACAAGATGCGATCTCGGCCTTGCGCTGATTTTTTGTCATCTTTTTCCCGTTCGGGTCTGCGACCTATTGGGCTGCCATCCGCGGTAGCACCCTCGACAGCCTCTTTCTCGCGGTACTTGCGGGCCTTCTTTTTTTGCGGCGGCATGCTGAGCGCAGAGTTTGTCGAGCTCCTTCCGGCGCTAACATGCGCTTTATCTTTTCGATGATGTCCGTCCATTTTTTTCCGGAGGGGGGGTGCCCTTCACCGTCCAAGAACTCGCCAGATAGCTAAAGCGGGTGGGACATAGTCATATAGAAATACTGCGCGTGTCGGATTGTGACAAGGCGGGCAGGTGGGCAAGGCGGGCGGGTACCTCAAAGATCACGCCCGTAACTTCCGCCTTGATGTCCAGCCACCTCTCCCATATTCGCACCGAGCGCGACGGGTGGCACCGTAGCTCCGCGCTTTGTTCGGTTATCAACTCCCCCCTTGCAAAGAAGTGCTTCAAGCGGCCCATCGCTAGTTGCTTGAAGAGAACTGCGGCACGCTCGCAGAGAGGCACCTCCATCCCCTTATGTCCGCCATCGGGCGCCTCTTTCGTGGGCCCAAGCTCCGATGCGGAGAGGGACGCCTCAAGCGCAACTTGTTTCTCCGCCTCTTTCTAGTGCCAGCTTCCGGCTTGCGCGGCCCCCTCTTCGGAACGTTTGTGCCGATGCATATTGGGCGGTCTGTGCTCGCGGTGCTAGACGGGGCTGTGGGTGGTGGAATACTGCGCAACGATTATTGGCTGCTGGGGGGAAGAGCCCCGCGCGACGCGACAAGCGGGATATGTTCCGTAATGTACTAGTTGCCCGAGCCGTGCACCTCCTCCCGGTACACGGCAAGGGCGAAAAGGTACACGGCTTGGGCCTCGAGCCGTGTTCCTTTTGGCCCGAGCCTTGTGCCTTTTGGGCCGGTTCGCGGCGAGCCGTGTACTGCCGTAATTGGAATACCTGTAAAGTGATATTTTCGGTATACACTCGCCAGCCGTGTACCCAGGTACCTGTACTTTAAAAAAATTGGCGGAATACTGGAGGCTCGCCCTTTTTGGTCCCCTCCCTTTTTCCCTGTCCGTGTTCATGTTATTCTTCTTGTAATCCATATCATGCTAAGCCATCATCGTTCAATTGATGAGCGGAGTTCAAAAATTAATGAGCGGCGACCCAGTCGTCATCTGTTGTATGTTTCTCGACCGCACCGCACAGCCCGGTGAGTAATGCCTCGCCGCGACTAGTGAGACGCAGCAGGTAGATCACAGCTGGTTGAAGTTCAGCAGGGAAACGGCAGGTCAAGCCATCTCACAGTTACCGAGACAATATGGCGCGCAAGCCACCTGGTGCGTCGACCCACAACTTGCAAACCGAAATATCTATTGTTATGACTTCAAGAAGTTTGAAAATATTCCTCTTTCTTTCGTTCCCCCGAGGATCACCGCCGAAGCAGCTGCTTGGACGACTGTAAAGCACCCGTAGGGGCTTTGCGGGCGGAGTTACGCAAATTCGCAATGTATTGATCATGAAGTGTATGCTGCCGATCAGGTAAAGCCAAAAAAGAATCACGGTCAGAGATCCGTGCCCGCAAGGAGTCGTACCGGCAGATCCACGAAGCGGCGGTGTGGGTGAGTCACCCCCCCCCCCTCCCCCCCAGGGCTCAAGACGACCTTCTACGAAATTCTTGGCGTATGATGAATTGCGAAGAATGAATCCCCTCTCCTCCTATATCACGTATGCGAGCGCTTTGTCCTCCAGGGTGGCTGTTGGCCGGGGGGGGTACAGTCTCGGCGTTCTCGCTTTTCTCTGCGCAGTCAGTCAAAGAAACACAGCAGAGGGAGTGACATCTGCGGGAGAGCTTTAGCTTGCTATATTAACGATTTGAGCGCTGCAAGGGTAGACAAGACAGACGGCGCTTACAGTGTTTTTTTCGTTAATTCTTTTCATTCTTCGAAACAATTTTTTGCACACACTCGCTCACTCTTATTGTTAGCTATTTTGGCAAATTTGCTTCGTTTTTGGGTGGCCAGGGGGGCGTCACGGGGCCTTGGCTGCCCTCCTGCGTCATGGTCTCTGACTGGCGTCCTATTTACCGACTGAGTGCCCCCCCCCCACCCGCCCCCTTTGACAGGTGCTGCCCACCGTGGGCGCCGTCTTTCTGGCCATCTTCATCATAATCTTTTGGGTCTCCAGCCGGAGCAAGCCGAGCGCCTTCAGCGGGGCCAACCTCCCGCCCGGCATGGAGATCTCCAACATCCGAAAGTATACTCAAGATCAGATGGAGTCCGCTAGTGTGGAGTATCAGGCCAGCAGCGGGGGAGCGATGCCTTAACCACAGTTCCTCTACAAACTTTATTCCACTCATCCGTCGCCGCCCTTTTTGTAATACACTTCACAGCCCCTACCCACCTTATCACTTTACAACCCCATACTCTTTTATCCACTCTGCAGCCCCCTCACACATCTACCTGCACAGGACATCAGGTCGTTTGCTGCGCTGGCCATGCATTACGAGAGGGGAGAGAGTGGCAGGGGTCAAAAGAATATTTACACAGTCAACAAGCAAGCACGGTACATAATCTAAGTATGGGGCTGTCATCAGCGTACTTGCCCCTTCGCAGCTTGGCCACCGTCAGAGGAGGGGGGTGGCTGGGAGTGTCGTCAATTATCGACGGCGCAGTATCCGCAGGTGAAGGCGCAGAATCCGCCCTGGAGCATCCAATTGTCGCCGCACTGTCCAAACACAAAGCGGCGCTCAAAGCACGAGTATGCGCCCCAGGGCTGCACGTCCACGCAGGGAAGGAGAGCGTTGGAGCGCTGCCCGGTGATGGGGTCCAGGGGGCGAGTGGCCTCTGTGCAGTTGGCGCCACAGGTGGTGGTGCAGACGCCGCTGTAGGTCGCCCACCCAACGTCGCACAGCCCCCCGGCGGCAACTTCACTGCATGTCATGCCATTCACAGGCAGCTCCTCCGCGCCACCACAGTCCAAGTCTGCAACATTGGTGGGTAAGGGGCTCAGCAGGTCAGAGGAGCTTTGGAACGCTGAAATTTGGAGGGGTTGGTGCAGGAGGAGACGAGGTAGTCATATGTCAAATCGCAGTGAAAGGGTGGCACAGACTTTGGAGTTGGCGGATGAGAGCGGGCAGAGGGTTCAGCGTGTAATTCACAGAGGAGCAGATGGATTGGTATTGCCCGAGCAACGACTGCCAGAGCAACAACTAAACTCGAACAACTGATCTGAACGGTCTGCAAGGTAGCGCAGAACAAGCTATGTATGGGGAAGCTGAGAGGGGCGTACTGGGGGAGGTGGCGGTGGGGACGGGCAGCGGGACGGGGCCATTGGTGGTGCGCGTTGTGGCGGCGGGGCAGCGCCCACACGACTTGAGGCACCACTCGCCGTCGCGTAGCCAAGCCTTGGAGCAGGCGCCCCACCGAACGTAGTCTGTGCAGCTGTTTTCTTCTGCAGCATCGACATTTCTCTCTCAGTGCGCCACACCCGCTTGATTCCCCCATTTGCGTCTCTTTTCTCCCAAATCCACAGTTATCGACGGAACTGAATGATTGTGTTTGCTGCTCATCAGAGAACATCGGTCACATGTTTGGTGTGTGAAGCTCTGAATCCAATCTGACCCACGGCAACGATGTATTCGCCAGTTGCTAAGAGCGATCTGTCTGCCCTCATACGCATTGCCTTGAAGAGCTCATATGAAAATAATGCGGTCTCTCTGCCCTCATACGCATTGCAGTAGTCTATTAACGATTCATTTGTTGCCTCCAGTACACTACTTCTGCCTGTGTAGCGACTCGTTACCATTCCGCAGGCTTCGATCAGCGCTGATCATTATCAGTCACGTTCCAAGGGACGCGCAAGTACCAATACCATATTTTCTGGCATATATACACATTTATACTGATGACGTATTGGTGGCAAAGTTGATATTATAAATGAAGTGTTTTCTTCGTTTTGGCGGGAAGTATTGCTCGGTGCTAATCCAATATCACGCAATACAGTGTTTTGTATTGCATTTATAACAAATAAAAAAGTAACTGCACGGTTTATATTTTATCGTTGATGACGATCGCATTCACTGCTGCGCGGGCAATCATCAGTAACTACTATCACGCAATCGGGGGACTAGACGTACCAGAAGGGGAAACGTCGTGACAAGACGAGTCTGCATCGGAGGAGCCGCAACGCAGACAGCTGGCGGCGCAGAAATCGTTGTCGCGCACCCAGGCAGCGCCGCAGTTCCCCGCACGCACCACGTCCGAACAAGTGGTGTCGCCCGTCGGCTGCTTGTTCTCGCAGGGTAGCAGTGACTTGACGTCGCAGCGGCCGCAAGAGAGGTCGCAAAAGCCGCCGTCCTTGACCCACGCCTGGTCGCACTTGGACAGTAACGAAGGTATGTCGCATCTGTTGGTTCACAACCGGCAGAAGTCGGACGTGGCAGACCGTGGTCAGCAGCACCCCAGCGAGGTAAAGGTGCGCTTTATTCGTAACTCCATCGCAAGTCGTACAAACGTGAGAACTTGGCACATGTCATCATAAAACATTTCCTCAATACCTTGGTAGTCGTAACGACACACCACGATAAAGAAAAAGTGATTTGATACGGACCACTGTTGAAATGGATATTTGTCTGAAGGACGACACCAAGCATTGAATTAAAGTGTGGTCGGTATTTCAAGTATGTATCCGGACGATGATATGACGGCCGAAATGAACTGCAACTTGAAAAACAACACTTTCCATTGCTCTCACTGTTGCCTCACTCATGAAACATGTTGCTGCAAGTCAAACTATACATGTCAATCTTGGCCACACAAATATAATTACATATTAGTTTTTAGTGCGTCCCAAACTGGTTTTAGCCATACACGGCATTGGCGGATCGATAAGGGCGATTCAACATGACTGTCTTACGTTTCTAAGGGTTGTTTTGCTTTGACACTGGTGCCTTTTCTCGTGGGTCACTCTAAGTGGCCCTGTTCGCTTCCTTTGCGTATGCATTTCAGATAATTCACTGCTTCAGATAATTCACTCCCAAATTGATAGTGACTTGGAGTGATAACATGTACCGCTTTAATGAATTGTTAGTTGAATATAGCAACACCGTCAAAATAGCGAATGAAAAGGCCTGCCGTAGCTAGAGATGATGTTAGGAAGCTCGCCATTGCGTTTTACGACTCTAGGTAGCGGATGCCGTCGCGTGCTTCCTGTCTTGTAGTGGCTTGTATCTGCTGTATCATATTTTCCGTTTCTTTCTTTGAAGTTGTCCCGCGGTTTCTGTTTAGTGAGATAAAGATGAAAGTAGGACGCGGGATCATTCAAAAGAGGGGGTAACAGCCTGTCAAGGGCTCCATTTATACAGTTCAGACTGTTGGGCTCATGACGTATCTATTGTCAAAATTTATGCTGTGTTAGTGTACTGCATGCCTGTTGGCCGTCAGTCTCACCTAGGTTGTGCGGTGGGAGCAATGTTGCTGCACCCGGAGGCGCAGCGGCCGCAAGTCCGGTCGCAGTGGCCAGCCATCCAGGGTAGATCGCAATGGCCCCACCCTGCTTGTTGCACGCAATTGGGATATTGACCGGGCGCGGGCATGTCCACACAGGACGCATTATCGAAAACGGTGTAGTCCGGTACTTTGGGCGGGGACTGCCGACCGGCGGGAAACGCGACGTCGCAAAATTGATTGTCTGGAGCATCGCAACTCGCCTCCACCTGTAAGCAAGAATCGCGAACCACGCATCATTATGTGTAGGCCTGAGAATTCTTATATTTTCGTCTCAATCATGTACACTCGAAATCTAATAATGTCATTCCAGAAACCCGAAGTAGGTTGTGTAGCTGTCGAAATTTCACCGGCTATAATTCATCCAGCATATATCGAGAGACTTCCAAATTCAATTCGACATTTCATCACAAAGGGGCATTGGAACTGAAATGTCGCGCGAAAGACGAATTGGGCCAGCGTTTCGGGGTTACCGTATAGTGCATGCTGTACCACCGCGCGTGCTGTATTTTGATGCCAAGCCACTCCAGCGACTCCGGTTTTCCGCCTCTTGGGTCGCCGGGGTCGGCGATCTTGATGGTGAGCCAACGGCCATCAAAATGGTACGCCTCTCCGCCAGCGCGCTGCAACTCCGCGATGCTCTCTGCGCGCCACAGCTGCGCATTTTTGTCAGCAAACCACTGGAAGATGCGCTTGACGGTGAAGGAGGTGCCACGCGGGTAGCGGGTGGAGAGCAGCATCCCGCTACCCTTCACCGGCACTTGTGTCACGTATATTTCCATCTTTTTGGGTGCTCCCCGGTTCAGGTGGAGATACCTTGAGGCAGGGTATAGGCACACAGGTTGTCAGTACCTGCTTCATCTAAAAACGTTGCCATTGAGATGCTAATGCCAAATCATAATATATGTAACGCTGGTGATGGATACTGCGACTATATTGCGATGCGTATTAACTTCTCTGCACCTCAACTCAGCATATTCTTTACGACCCCGTCAGAACCACCATAATGTTGAACTGACTTCCCTAACGTATCCTTTCCTATTTTGGATTGGAACTTCATTGAAACATTCCAACCTTGAGCTTTGCTGGTAGTACATTTCAAAAATATGTAACACAGCACTGAGTGCATGCAATCGATGACTGTGCTAAGGTATCCATTTGACTTACCAGCCTGTGTCGCCCGTCACGCCCGTGATACCCTGCAGCGCACCGTTTCAACATCATCGCCATATGCCAGAATAACTGGCGCAAATATGAAACATGGCAGATGGGGGATGAAACGAGTCGCGGGGATTCGGGGGCACCTCGTTCCGTGTGACGATTGTGCGTCGTCCATCCTGCCCAAATTGGCTCACCCAACCGATATGGTTTGCTTTCGTCGGCGGCGCCGTCTGACTGCTGCCTGTATAGTCATTCCACAGAGCTCAACTATTAGGCCCTGCTGACAGGTGACTGGCTTTGTGGCTTATATGAGAATATTGTGATTTTGAATAAAACAAAGTCAATTTATTCAAATTCAAATTACAGTTATTCGTACACTGTTTCGGTTTCGAGGCGATGAAAACGAGCAAGGGCTCTCACCTCTGGACGCGAATGTGTATCCGGGGATCCGGATATCGAGGCGGGCAGGCATGCGCCACGGTTGGTGGTCGCAGAGCCACAATCCCCAGGCGCCCTTCCATTGGCATCCGGAATCCGAAGTCTGCGCAAAGCAATGTCGTCGTCATTACAGACCATCAGAGAATTTACAACATAGAAAATAGTATTCTTGGTATATACAAATGAATTTATTGGGATTGATGACCTTTATTGGTATGAAGGCGGGCACAGAAACTACGGCGTGATCCTGCCAAACTCCGCAATGGTCGTGACAAGGTCGACTGTTGAAACCTTTACTCGTTGCGGGTGGTTCGGACAGTTATTGTGCTGCAGGTAAGGGAAATCCTAAAACACTGACCCTAAACGTTACTATATCTGTACTAACATCAGCTATTTGTAATGAAAGAGATCGCGCACCTTCCACCAGGACGGCCAACCACCCAAAAGCGTGGGCCGACCGCGTTTTGTTGCAGAGCCGTCGTAGTCGATCCAGTTGAAGAAGCGTGAGGAGCCAGTGTCCATACGCGGGTGAAGGGCGATCGCACTGTCAAGTACGTCCTCGTAGCTGATGCCCATTGTTGCGCACTGACCCATCGGCTTGAAATGATCGCTGTGCACCATTGTGGTCCACGCCACACCAAAACCGGGCACCACAGGATAGGCCTGTTGGGAATGAAGCAAATCCGGAACAATCCATAATACACAGGAGTGAAAAAGGTCCAACTTAAGAGCTATTGAAGACATAAGGATAAAAACACGATGGTTATTCAGACATATGCGGTCGAACCTTGAAAATGGTGTTGGTAATGATTGTCCTCACGTCTGTATCGTACCATTGAAAGCCCGCAATTTGGTGCAAGTCACGAGGGTCTCCAGGGAATTTTGCATCCCCATTCTTGCTCCTGAATCACGATTGGCACATTCTTGTCATAATGTAATGCAATATACACTATTTAATAATTCATTCCCATATCCTACCGCACTAATTTGCTAAAATCTGTGTGTGTGTGTGTGTGTGTGTGTGTGTGTGTGTGTGTGTGTGTGTGGGTGGGTGTGTCCCCTTATCATCAGCTCGATTGGATTCGGACATTAATTGGATTGGATTGGAGTGCGTGAATTTCGACAGCTTTATATAGCGCGCTTATTGGGATAGGGATTGGGATACGTCTTTAACTACAGATAAATATAATCGCATGAGAAATCGCTGGCACGATTTTAGCGACTACATAAATAGTGAGAGAGAAAGGTGTATTTTTGTGTGTGTGACTACAAAATGGGCCTCCGGGGGTTACTTTTATGAAATATAGAGTGAGACACAGAGTGCGTGTGTTGGTATGATTAGAAATTATAAAGAACGACGGGCACAACTACTCGTATCATTTGATAATTTCTATAATGAACGCAATCGTAGCGATGAGGTATCAAAATAATATTCAAGTTCGCTTCGTGGGTGGTCATTGTATAAGATATTCAATTGTCATCTTTTCAGTTGCATATTTCATGCCTAGCGCCTCGGGGATATGTGTATGATACGATTTATCACCGTATCACGAATATGCACCATAGGCTACAGAAATGCAGCTGAAGCCCATACGTACGAACCTTCCCACAATGACTGCGTTGTTGAGAATGGCCTCCCCAAAGAGAGTAGCGCCGCGAGTGATGTCGTATGCCTTGTACCCATCCACCTTAACGCGCTTGCCCCAATGAGCCAACCCCCGTTGACACAGAAACACCTGAACAAACAGTGATTCACTTCAGAAGCAACAAACGACGAATCACTTCGCAGCGCCATTGGCGAGTTAATACGGCTAAGTTATAGTAAAGGCAACACAGCACTGCAGATAAACGCATACATACAGGTATGTCTAAGCTGTCCCAGTCTGTAGCGTGTTCACTCTGATGCGGCCTTGCGTTCACTTTCTCACTTTTAAAGTGTCGCGCTGTTAACTATTTTGCTAATTGCGGTGCAGATCGTGTATATTCAATTTCAAAGGGCTCTCTAACGAATTCGGATACCTTTGTGTCGGTGAACTCTTGAAAAACCTCCTCGCTTGTCTCATGGTCGATGCGCGTGTCACGTTCTTGGCGACCAGACGTGTACACCAATTGCCCACCGCGCGCGGGGTCGTGCCGCAGGTCGCCTCCGGCGTATATGCACGCGCCCCGCTGCCACATGTACCCGCTACTGTGAGCAGAGTTACCGGAGAAGCGCTTCACGGGTCGAATTGCCGGCGACGCGAAGTCCTTAATCCAACGGTGGCTACCGACTGGTGCTGTCAGCCTTGGCATACTGAATCCTGCCCAGCCTGCGATGTTTGCATGGCAAACTCTTGAGTGCCATTGATTCATACACACAATACGTTATTCCAAATTTCGTTGTATGCATTGTCGTTGGCTCACCTCCCGAAGCCGCGTTGCGAGTGATGGTGTTCCAAGTGTTGGGGATGTAGAAGCCGGCGGCTGCAGCGTCGATGGGGTTGGCGAGGTCTGCCGAGGCCACGCGCGTGGAGCCAGCCTGACTGAACCCGGCAGCGGGGTCGCCGATAACGTGCACGTATGCCGCCAGATTGTGATCAATGACGTTGTCCTCCTCAACGCCATCCTCCAAGTAGAAGCAGCTCCCTGTCACGTCGAATGCAACCGTGTCGGCGACGGTTGTCTGGCTGGTTCCGTGCAAGACGACACCGCGATAAAAGGAGCGCCACACGGCGCAATCCTGATTTGTTGCGAAAAAAGCACTGTCGGTGAGGAGAGGGTTTAAGCCACAGTAGCATTGCATCTTCATGACACATCACTGTGTGCAAGCTTGCAGCTATGCTCATACGGACCTGGACGTACGACTTGTAGGCTGGTCCCAACAGATGGAAATGAAAGGGGTAGGCAGCAATAACGTTCGTCTGGCCCATTCGAAACGCGAGCACGCCGCGCATGCGCGCCTCGCCTCGAACCTGCAAAGGACAGAGAAAACAAATTAATACCGATGATGTGTTCGATGGTTGTAAAATATGAAATATGAATGCTGAATGTGTAGCGCAAAATCAGACGTAAATGTAAATATTATCGACATATTCTAAACCCTTTCACAGCCTGAATTGATATTGTAGACGCTTTGATATGTATCTCGGCACAAAAGTTGCCATTTGAAAGGAGCGAATCATACATCTTCAGTAGCAGACAGAAGGGCTGTGAGTAACTCACGTGCACATGGCCGCCGCGCTTGGTTTTCTCGGCCTCAAGAGGGCTTGAGAGTGTGATACTGCGGGATAGCAGCCCAACTTCGGCTTGATACTCAGCACCGCCGTAGTGCGGCCAAAGCAGCGCTTGTGTGAGAACTACTCGACGTCCGCCCTCTTCCACCGACTTGATGGTACGCACCTGCATCCACATTCAGCAAAGCGTGTATTGGTCAGGCCTCTGCTAAATCATAAGGCTGCGAAGTTTGTGATACCTGTGCCTACAGGCAGATGGCTTTTCCGACCGAATAGACTAGAAGCAGCGACTGTTTTTCAGTGTGTTGCTCTTGCCGCTGTGCAGGAGACTGTGCCGATGCTGTTGTTGATTCCCTGCTTTGCGGTTCCTGCGTTTTCTCTCCTTTCGTTTGTTTTGTTGATTTTTCAGAGCTTTTATGTGATCATCACTCCGAGTTATTAATGAAAATATAATAAACTGACAATGGCAGTGCACCTAGTGATTACGCGACGATGTGATATCCTTAATGATAGCCCCTCAGTATGAGGTAAAAAAAACTTGTCACGGAGTATAGATTTAGAGCACACAGATGAACAAGCGATAAACACCAGCAGAAGAAAACCGACCGAAGAGTGAGAGGGAGATGAGGGAATAAAAACAAAGTCTCGCGTAGTGACTAGTGACAAATATACGCGACAATAAGCACTCTGACCGATCGATGGATCAGGTCTTTATCTCAACCGACGGGTAGTTGGAAATATGGAATAAAGTCATGTACCAGAACTATAAAATCGACGTTATAGGCGGCAATCACTACTGTCGGGCATCAATAGCGCACGAAATTGAACTGAGCTTGCCTCATTTTGGTTCTGCCACTCGTCGCGCCAGATGGTGGTAGTGACCAGAAGCTGCTGTCCAGGCGCCCAGTTGACGGCTTCCGCCAGATTAATTGCAAAGGTTCCCGGCTTGGCGGTGCTGGACAGGCGCGTCCAAGTCGGCGAGTACAGGCGACCGTGTAGGTCCAGCGTGCCGCCTTCCTTGACCATGATCCCCTGGTTAAAGGGGCCTTGCCACCATCGCTCGTGGAACTGGATGGAGAGGCGAGACCGACGACGACAGCTGGGGCCGCCAGCGGAGAGGGCACCGTATACGTGGAAGGCGCCGACGTCCATCGCGATGTTCTCGTCGGCGAATATGAGCTGGTGGCAGAGCAGTATAATACGGGCCGTAAAAACACATTAGGGCCAAACATTTTGCAAAACAGCGGATGGAGAAATTACAGGTAAACATTTAGTACGCGAATAAAAACATACGTTTACGACTTTAAATCACAACAGTCGCATCGGCAACTGCCCGGGACAGGTATTTACTGCAGTATTCCACAGTATATCAAGAGTGGTATATCAAGCCATTGCAGAACGGGAAGGTCGTAGTGAGTCCAGACAAGGCTGCGTACTTCGCTGGTTGCTGGGATGTCGACCCTGGTGTAGGTGCCCCCTGTGATGGAGCAGGAGGTGATGAGTACTTTGGTGCGTTCGGGAAGCATTACATCGGACCAGGCCTTTGGGGGCTGTCCCCCGGCGCGGGTCCATGCCGTCGCGTCGTGCCACAGAATAAGGCCGCTCTGATCGTGCGGGCAGTCACGTCCAGTCGGAGATTCTGCATAATGCGCTTCGAGCTGCTTCGCGAGAGACAGGCGGCAGAGGGCCAGCGCGCCCTCATTACGGATAGTGCCGTTCGAATCGTCGGGCACTATCGACGCGAGAAGAGCCGCGTCGCGAAAGTCGTCAATCTCAGCAGCGGCCTCCGCGGCCGCGATGGCTGCGGGATCCTTGTCGCCACGGGTGTCCGGGGGCTTATCACCGGCACGGACGGCCTCGCAGGCTGTCTGGGTGGGGTAGCCGCCTCCCGGGGAGCGACAAACTGCGCACTCCTCATCCCAACTGGCGGTGAAGTCCACCGCGCCGCAGTGCTCCTCCTGGCGAACCTCGGCGCAGCGACGAGCCGGGAAGAGAGAGAAGGGTACCCAGCACGGCGTGCGGTCCACCCCGATGACGTTTGAGCTATCCTCGTCGAACATTGCTGTCGGTCCGTCGGCGGGCTGAGCCAGGGCAGTACCGGCGTTGAGACAGATTACAGCCAGTACTACGGGAACCATCTGGTGGAGGGGTGGTATCGTCATCTTGTTATTGTCTGCTACGGTTGCAGCTGCACTTCGACAGGCACAAGCCGCGCGCAGAACTTGCGCTCTCGTTTGCCGAACTTAACACGTGGAGTTAGTGCAGTGCTGTCGTTGATCAAAAGGTAGCAACGCGGCTTGAAAGGCGGGGATGTGGAGTAGTGCGTGAGTAGCGTCCGGCGCGTCGCGGCTCGAAGAGGCCTTATTGACGAGGCAACTTTCGTGTTTAGCAGAATGTTATGATATTGGCAGGTTGGCTGAATAAGGGCGTCGATGTAGCAAGTGCTGCTGCAAGAGTGTGGAGGTCGAGTCTTATGTTGTTCCCGTCCCCTCGGTAGCACCTTTTTACCACGCGGGGCAACTGTCAAGTGCAGTTTCCCCGACCAGCCGCTCACCGAGTCATCGGACATAAGTGGGAGATTATGTACTGCCATCCATAATTTTGCGCATTGAGAGCGAAGCGGACCGCCACGTCACGGACCTTTTACGCATATTGCATAATAAAATGGTAAATTTGACAGTAATTACGAGAGCCCTCAGTGCACCCAGAGGCGCCTCTTATCGTGGACACATCAAAATCGTCGCATGCATGCGTGCTTACATAATTTCACCAGCAACACCGGGGGCAGAGTAGCTCATTAGACCTTAAAACCGCGAGCAATCATACACACTTACTTAGCAAGAAGACCCATAACATCTTTATTCTGAATCAATGCCACTTACCCTCAATCTCTACGGTAACCCAACCGCCTCAAGCGAAGAAGACACGGCCGATGTCGCATAACGAGCATGATGTTGGGATTAGCAAAAGCCACTTAACAGCTCACACTTTCTTATTAACATGTAGTCCACTCGCTACTGCTTTGCAAGTGCAACCGTCGCGGTGTGATTGTTGATGAGTTCGGGTTGGCGTGTCTCCGATGTTGCTTTTTGCACTAGGGGCAAATGCGTATGCAGTGGCGAGTTTGTGCCTCCGCAATGTGCTTGATGTCCAAGGTGGAGAAATCGAGGCCACGTTTAATTACAATGGACATAGATATGGGTGTGTGGCGTATAACGATGCTTTGTGTGCGCTACGTTTCGGATGTCTAGGTGTTTGCGGGTCGTCATGAAAGGGCTGGGTTAGCAGCACAAGGTCACGGAGGGGCCAGCGGTTGAGGGGTCCCATACACAAGTGTAATCGTGTGGCTTGAGTGGAAAGGATGAGGAAAAAATGATTATGCTACGTCGGGGTTGTAGAAGGTGTTGTTTGGTCGACATATAATGACTTGAGCGACAAAGAGTCCGCGGGGAGGGGCCGGTCCGGGTCGTCTACATCAATAGTGTGCATAGCCATGCATGTGGTGGGGATGATATTACCGCGGCGAGCGGTCATACAAGCAACGCTGCTTGGCATCATAGTGCTCATGCCCACACATTCGTGTGACATGTAGCCTTTTGAAAGCTAAATGTAGACACAAATATGTATAGGTTGCTGTTGCTATTGCAAGTGGAAGTGTAGATGGAGGGAGAGGTGAAAAGATGTTCGACTGTATTTAGTATTTAACATTAGAATGAAATTGAACAAATGATTAAAAAAAAAGTTTTGTCACCTCCCTTTACCCAAGTAGGCTTAAAGAGCTCCAGACTAACTAGCTTGCAATTGCTCTCGCTTGGTCCTCGTGCTAGGTGCTAGGGTTTTCGTAACGGTTTGAACAAACTAGCGACGCGGCTTGTCTATCTCGGCAAATCTGACCAGCGTGATACCTAGCTAGTTAGATTAGGTGCGCGTACTTTTACGTACCGGGAGGTAATGCTAATACGGTACGCATCAATGCCCTCGCTAAATTGCCGTAGCGACGTACCCACGTTGTAAGTCCTTCCGAGAGAAAAATACGGATCAAGTTAGTAACGAGTACTTGTACAATGTTCGACAATGTACTACTGCATGATTGTACTCGTCACACTCGTACCCTCCCCCTCTTGATAGATCTTGAGGCCAGCCGGGAGGCTGACCTCCGTGGTCTAGGCTCCTTTATCGAAGCAGTTACATGACTCAATAATGCGCGCTACTAGATGAGCGTGCATGAAGCCGACGTACGCCAGAGTCTTGGCAAACTTGTGCCATTGGGGCGCCTCAAAGAAATTTTGTAACGCGGTAGTCCGATGGACCTCATTCAACCGGTGCTAGACAAATGGAATGTCGTCATCGCGGAAGTGCGTTATGAAGAGCAAGTATTTGCCTCTCCGTCCATGTAGCGACTTAATGCACATCACGGAGATGTGATACGCGTCGAGCTCCTTATAGTCTCTTTCTCGAACAACCACTTGGACAACAGAAGCGAAGCTATAGAATAGGGTCTTAGATTGTTGACGTGAAGCAGAGGGCGTAAGCGTATTGTCGCTGGCAATTGTAGTCTATAATTGTGTTTCCCAATTCGCTTCTCGACCGCAAAAGGTCCAAGCTGTCGATCACGCAGTACTTGGTTAGGTTGTCCACGTAAAAGGTGCTTTGTAACGACTGTCACCTTATCTCCTCGAACGAAGTGCGGGGCTGACGACGGTTCTAAACTAACTTGCATCTCATCCTTGTGCAATTGTAAGACCGTACGTACTAGAGCGTGTACTTCCTATAGCTTTATCGCTCTGACGCGTTTTGCGAAACCGGAGTCGAAGGTCGCATGCTGGATAGCATTCGAGGGGGCTCCTCGGGAGAAAAGCCGAAAGGTGTGTGCTCAATTCCAAGCGCACGGGTAGAGTTGTACGCGAATTCCTCTTGAGGCAACATGTATATCTAGTTGGCTCCATCGTAGCAATAGAAACATCGCAAAACATGTTGAAACGTGTTGTTGACGCGCTCCGCTAAGGCATTTGTCTTTGGGTGTAGACTGGAAGACATGTTAAGCCGCATTCTAAGGCGTCTCCAAAGTGTCTGCCCAAAGCCATTGACGAACTTCGGGTCGCGATCACTAATCAACACTCGGGGCAATCCTTGTAATCTTTAGAAACCATGTAAAAACAAATTGGCAATTTCCTTTCATGTTACGCTCTCTATACACGGAAGAAAACGGGCCATTCGAGTCACATGGTCGACCAAAATCAACACACTATCAAAGCCATTGCCCACATGCAAGTGTGCTAAATAGTCAAGTCCCACAATGCGCCACGGTCTAGGTGGAATAGGTAAAGGGTAAAGAGTCGCAGCCATCTAGGGTTCAATGTTAGGTCGTTGGCACACGGCGCAGCGCTCACAAAAACCTAAAACATCGTGGCGACTTAACTTCCACAAGAATTTGTCGAGCGCTTGAGCAAGAGCACTAGCATGTCATGTGTGACAAGCGGACGAACCGTCGTGCATCTCACAAATCAATCTCAATCGGAGTTCCGCGGGACCCAAAGGCGATCGAGACGCAAAAAGTACCAAGCTATGGCTTCAATTCGTCCCCATAAAACGATTCTTGGGAGTACCCCTCGAAAACGGAATCAGCGAGCTCAATGCTCAACCGCAACGCGTTAACAATCCCCAAATTTAATTGCGCATCTTCTAACATGGGTTGGGACTTCCGTCGTAACTCGACATCTTACGGAACCTCGCCCTCCCAAAGTAATGAATGTGGCTTGAGGTACGAAGCTTGGTCTCCGACTTAACGGATATGCTTTGTTCATGGCTCCCTAGCGGTACGCAAGCGTTTTCGAGCCCACAAACGGTTGCAAGTCCCGCATATAACGTGCTTGCCGCTTGTTCAACATGTTGATCGGCTGCCTGAGCAGATGTCGCAGTGTGTCGTGGTATGTCACGACGAGGGACTTAAAGCAACCTTCCATGTAACACTCCCAATGCTTAACCGCTTCGCATACGGCCAAAGCTTCCAAATCGTACGCATAGTAGGTGTCGCCGCGCTGAGTTGGACTCTGCTTATGCGCCCAATAAGAGACTCCTCCTCCTTGGAGTGTTGCAGTCTACACGGTCGAAGCATCTGTACCTCCGGTGAACGTCGCGTCCGAGCTGACCTCCGGAAGGATCAAGCATGGCGCGGAAGAAGCATTAACTTGAGAGTCTCGAAGGCTCCCAAACATGCATGTGTCAGCGTAACCTTCTGTGGCATGGACTTCCGCAATAATTCCGTCAATCGCACGAAAATGCGAGCACCCTTTTGCGTCGTAGGCACTTACAAGTGTGCAACGGCCTCGACTTCCTTTGTTGAACGGGAATTTAATCTGCCGACACATTGTAGCCCAAGTACTCAATTTCTTGAAGACCGACGAGGCATTTCTTAAGGTTCAACTTCAAGCCATCCTCTTTGAAACGTTGATGAAGCACAAGACGCATGTGCTCGGGGTGTTCGTCGAGTGTGCGATTGTAGACACATATGTCGTTGAGGTAACCAATAACGAACTTGTGCTAAAACTCGCGTAGAATGACACACATTATTCGCTAAAACGTAGCCGGCGCATTGCACAAATCAAACGGCATAGCGACCCACTGCATCAGACCATCAAGTGTTTGAAACGCAGTCTTGTGGACGTCCTCCTCGCGAACTCGAATTTGCAAGAAGCCAGGCGCGAGGTCAAGATGGGTGAAAAATTCGCGTCCTTCAGCCTATCGAGGATGTAGTCATCCACACGCAGAAGAGGGTAGGCATCCTTACGCGTAACCTCGTTAAGTCCACGGTAGTCAATGCATAGTCGCAGCGAGCCATCAACCTTACGCACAAAAACACTTGGCGATCCGAACTCATAGTGGCTCGGGCGAATCAAACCAATCTCCACTGCGTCTTTGAGCTGTCTGTTAAGCTCAGCGCGCTCCGGAGGTGACAATTTGTCAAGACGCTGGCGCTTCATTGAGCCAATAGTATCGATTGGGTGATTCTTTTGTCGGCTTATAGGCGGTAAATTAATTAATTGCAGTAACCCCAGAAATTTGTCGCAGATCAACGACTAGAACTTGTGACGTTCTAAAGCAATAAGCTCCTCTTGTACAAATGCGCACCATGCTCGGGTAGACGTCATTCGCCCTACCAGTGAGAAATGGGAAGTCCATGTGCGAAAGGCCGGAGAGGAAGCCGGGCTCCATCGGGAGGGACGATGGTTTGCTGTCATACATGTTGTGTTTGACTAGGATGTCCTTTACGTACTTCGATTTATCGATAGAAATAGTGCGGACAGTCCCGTCGCGGGTGATGTGCACGCCCAACAAATGTGAAAGGTCACCCATGTCTATAATCTTGAACTTCGCGTCCATCCGCGCATTGAAGGCCATCACCTAGTGTGTGTCGCTGCAATCAACTAGGATGTCATCGACATACAATGCGATTATGGCGAAGATGTTTTCAGTGCGAAGGTGTAGATACACGGATCCGGCCTGCAATGTTTCCACCCTTATTCGACCAACCGGTCCCTTTGGAGAGAGCAGCTCGATGAAAGGATGGCCCCACGCATTCACTGGCCGGTAGGAGGGCCACACCAAAGTTGGAGGCGCCAACACGTAGATGCGGAGAACCATCAACATATGAAGCCAAGTTCGGTTGCTCAATGATTTCCTCCTTCGCTTTACCTTGCTATGGGTCACGGCACGCAATGACGATGACCGGTGGGTAGGCCGACAAGTGGGAAACGCACTCGCCCAATATGATCGGATGAGAGCGATGGCGGGACGGGCGATTGTCGTCAGGCATGGGGGGGCCGTCATCAATGTCAGTGTATCTAGCGAAAAAATAAGGGAGAGTGGAAATTGGGCGCTCCCATCGGCCGCATATGAAGCGAAGGAGATCAATAAGTCGGTCTTAGGGGAAGCATAGAAGCCGGGGAACGTCTCATGGAACACGACATGCACGGAGGTAGTGATGCGGCGCGTAACTGGGTTGTTTTCACGGTACCCCGCTGCGTCAAGTGGGTAGCTAGCCATGAAACCCCGGAAAGGCTTTTCGTCGAGCTTGCGGAGCAGTTTATCTGGAACTTTAGCGAAGACTGCGCAACCAAAGACGCGGAATTTAGACGCGTCTGGCTCTACGAGAGTGAGAAGTGTCTATGGTACACCACCCGAAGGTCCAACCGCACGACTGAATGTGCGATTGTGGAGGTAGACGACTATGCTTACCGCGCATGACCACATAGAGTCGGGAACATACATATTGTACATCATCGCAGAGGCCTTGGCCCTAATGGTGCGCTTGGGGCGTTCCACCTTCCGCATCATGTGGTGAGCGTAGGGTGCTGAAAACTGAACACCAACACCTAGGCGGCCGCGCTTCTAACTACGTGTCGCACCGGCCTCAAACACCGAGTCCGAATCGAATTTCAGGACCGGTGCAAATACACCATAGCCAAAGTGGAACCGGGCGTGCGGATGCCGTACTTCGAGTAGCATGGATTCTAGCTCTCTGCAAGTATCATCCTTGGATTTCAAGAACTTATTCCATATCAAGTTAGTGTGATGGTCGATGACAAGGAGGCAATAGCGCATGCCATGCGATGACGGCGCATTCACGGGGCCCCAAATATCCGAGGACATGTTCATTAGGGGTCGCGGAGGCGTTGCGCAAGCCAATGTATTGCGAGGTGTTGCATTGACCTTGTTCGACAGACACGAGTCACAAGAGACTATTTTTCAGAATTAGGCATAGCAAGCGAAGTGTGAACACCATTAGTATGCTGAGCATGAAGGCTTTGCATGTTTAGATGTCCAAAGCGTTTGTGTCATAGAACCGGGTCGCATTTAGTAGTCAAGGCAACATCATTGTCTAACACAACATGTCTATGTACGGAGGATAGCCTCCTAGACGGGGGTCGAGTGCTTGAGAAAGTCACGGCCTTTGCACGCCCATTCATGTGGAGACCAACAACAAACCAATGTCCGAGTCAGTCGGGAAAATGAATTCACAACCGTTGTGAGACTGCATATAGTTGGCACTTAGCAGGCGGCCAATGCGTTGTGCCGAGCGCGCCGACAAGTAAGGAGTATACAACATGTGAACAATGCGCTACATGATATGCCCAAATACAAGCGGAATGGCAATCCCAATTTTGCCGCTCCCATGCACGTCAACACCCACACCACCCACACGAGATGGGCCCGAAGGGGGGTCAAATGACACGAAATGACTTCGAAAGGCTTTGAGATTGACGGAACACGCAACGTCTACCACCCAAGACTGTGAGAGATCACGGCCCGGGGGTGCAGAGGCAAAGAACGCAACGGAGCTAAATGCGACACTAACCCTTTAATAATCATATTAATCTATGAATTCCATCTCAGATGCTCCGGCACCGGGTACATCGCTCTCCGCATCCGATTGGTGCACATCGCTCAGTAAAGCGTTGTGAGACGCACGTCCGCTCCGCGTGCCGTATTTTTGAACAATCATCTTGCGCTTGGCAAGTGCTCACTTCAGAAACGCGTCATCCGGCGCTGTGCAATAGGACATGATGTGGTCTAGACCACCGCACGCGCTGCACTTATTCGGGAGGGAGCCACGACCACCGCGTCCGCCTCGAGTGCCATGGTGGCGCCCTCCATATGGCCCGCGTCCAGCAGCAACAAAGGCAAAGATGGGAGGGGCAGTAGCAAAAGGAGGGGCAACAGCGAGGTCGACGGAGAGAGGATGTTCCTCCTCCATACTCTCAGCCACCTGCAAGATGATGGGCATCACCTCGTCCGCAGACATGAGGTATTTGTTTGGCGGGGGCGAGCCATGCATCTTGAAGGTCAGGCGAAATTTTTCATTTTGTAGTCTTGGCAATTGGCTCGATAAGATATGAAGAATCTTGATTGAACCATATTTTTTGTGTTACTGCTTAGTTGGCATGGGGACAGTGGGAATTGCTGCGATTACTTACAGTTTTTCAACCCCTGAGGAACGGTGGCATACTTTGTATGTTATCGGATTGTTTATCATAGGAGAGAGCATATATGGGAGAGAACCCGGCCCAATCGTTACTCCTAGGAGCCCTACTAAATGATAGAGCATTGACAGCCATTATTAAACATCATCTGGTCCATTGTGCCGGAACTTTTAATCATTTTCAGTGTCATATTGTACTCGGTTCATAGTGAACGATATGAGTATGACATGAATCGACGAGGGTAAGATTCCGAGTGTTTGCGTCGAACTTCGCGTGATAGACGACAACACCGGAGAATGCCATGGGAAAACGGAACAGGAACACCACCACCTTGGACACTACAATTTGTGCGAGTTTTGGTGATTGCAACATGCACAATCAAATGCACGTGCGGCCTAGAGACATATGACTGCGCCGCATCGCCCGAGAACCACTATATTGAGTGTGACGCATTTCCAATCGCAAATCCCGCATCGTTACCGCGCCGACTTCCACTCATACTAAAATCCACGAAGACATGTACCAAGCGATCATGAAGAAACGTGGTCCATCAGCAGGGAGGCATCAGTTTTCTTTTCCACTCAGCGTGGTTGTATTGGTAGTACAATTAGAGCCAAAGCCCTTCTTAAAAGCTTGGGGTGTCTCACGGCGACTTAGGCAGGAGCGCACATGACATGGACAAGTCGGGGGTCAAGCCCAACACCCGTGAACCATCAATACATAGGCATCCGCCGGTAACTAGAATCCAGATTTATGGTGACCTAGGATAAATCGCTTTTTGGGCGCCCCCGCCTGGTACCGATACAATAGAAGTAGGTGCATTGGTGCAGACTCAATGACGTACGTGCGAATATACGTCATAAATATTACAGCGCCAAGCAGGCAGCGCCCAGAAGGGCGCCGGGGGGGGGGCTTTCGTTTTGCTTTCGCTCCATGCATAATCATAATCACTCCGACGGTGTCATCGGTGTATGGGGGAGCTCGTCAGGTAGGCTGTCCATGTCGTCGCCGTCGTACTCAATGCAATCGGGGACGGCCTCCGTCTCGGGCTGCCCCGCACGGCGGCTGTCAGCGCCCTCCACCGCCATTTCCTCCGGGTCCTCATACAACGAGGGGATGGGGTCGTCCTCCGGCAAATTCATGTCCGCCCAGCCGCCCGCCAGATCCAAATTCATCTCCTCCTTTAGCGCGTCCACTTCCCGGCGAGCCAAGTAGCCGCGCCCTACCGACTGAATCTTGACGATGCGCTCCTCATCGGCGGCCGAGAAACTCCCCAAATCAGGCAGCGCCCCGTCTTCACTACTGTCGGTCACGGCTGGTGCTTCGGTTTGGTCTTTGTCTTCGCCCTCGGTTGCCGACGCTTCGGCCTTCTTGGCAGCTACTTCTTTGCGTGCAATGTATCCGCGCCCCGCCGCCTGCATCTTAACCACCTTGGCACGCTCTTCCTCGGAAAACTTGCTTAGGTCGGGCAGCGCACCTTCCGCATCCTCCGTCGGTTCCAATGCATCGTAAGCGACCGCGGGAGACGGTGAGCTCTCCGACGCCCTTTTCGCCGCCACCTCCTTGCGAGCGATGTATCCTCGACCTGCTGCCTGCATCTTAACCACCTTGGCGCGTTCCTCCTCGGAAAACTTGTTCAGATCGGGCAGGTCATCAGGTGCCTCGCCCTCGGGCAATGACGTCCCGTTAGCGGGAATCTCGGAACTCGCGACCTTGTTTTGCCGCGCCGCCACTTCCTTGCGGGCGATGTATCCCCGTCCAGCCGCCTGCATCTTTACAATCTTGGCGCGCTCTTCCTCAGAAAACTTGCTCAGGTCTGGCAGGCTCTCGGACCCGTCATCGACTGGCGCGAGGGTGCTTTCATTCGTGGCCGCCTTCTGCCGTTCCGCCACTTCCTTCCGAGCGATGTATCCTCGTCCAGCCGCCTGCATCTTTACAATCTTGGCGCGCTCTTCCTCAGAAAACTTGCTCAGGTCTGGCAGGCTCTCGGACCCGTCATCGACTGGCGCGAAGGTGCTTTCATTCGTGGCTGCCTTCTGCCGTTCCGCCACTTCCTTCCGAGCGATATATCCTCGTCCAGCCGCCTGCATCTTTACAATCTTTGCGCGCTCCTCATCTGAAAACTTGCTCAGGTCTGGCAGCCCCTCCGCTCCTTCCTCTACCGGCGCGACGGTACTTTCATTCATGGCCGCCTTCTGCCGTTCTGCCACTTCCTTCCGAGCGATGTATCCCCGTCCCGCGGCCTGCATCTTTACAATCTTTGCGCGCTCTTCGTCGGAAAATTTGGACAGATCCGGCAGCCCCTCCGCTCCTTCCTCTACCGGCGCGACTGCGGTGCTTGCATTTGTGGCCGCCTTTTGCCGTTCCGCCACTTCCTTCCGAGCGATGTATCCCCGTCCAGCCGCCTGCATTTTGATAATCTTGGCGCGCTCCTCTTCGGAGAATTTGGACAGGTCGGGAAGCGCCTCTGAATCTTTATCCAGTGCCGCCGCGGCGTCGCTGGGGTCTGCCGAGGCGGAGGGCTTCAACCTCGTTGCCTCTTGACGCGCCGCCACTTCTTTCCGAGCGATGTACCCTCGTCCCGCCGCCTGCATCTTAACAATCTTGGCGCGCTCTTCCTCGGAAAACTTGGACAGGTCTGGCAGCCCATCCACTCTGCCCTCGGCCTTTGCGACATCAGTGCTCTCACTTGCATCCCCCTTCTGATGACGCGCTGCCACCTCCTTCCGGGCAATGTAACCCCGCCCCGCCGCCTGCATTTTGATTATCTTGGCGCGCTCTTCCTCGGAAAACTTGCTCAGATCGGGCAGCCCCTCTGACTCCAGCCCCGTAGCCGGCTCTGTCTCACTGAGAGAAGCCGAGGCCATTTTCTTGGACGAGCTCGCCGCCTTCTGCTTCGCTGCCACTTCTTTCCGAGCGATATACCCGCGTCCTGCCGCCTGCATTTTGATAATCTTGGCGCGCTCCTCAGCGGAGAATTTGGAAAGGTCGGGGAGCGCCTCGTCCGCCTCCTCCACCGCTTCAGCCGGCTGCTGAACCGCCGAGGCGCCATTCCTCGCCGACTTTCGGGACGCCATGCCGCGGCCGGCAGCCTGGATCTTCACGATACGTGCTTGCTCCTCCGCTGTGAAGGACTGGAGGTCCGGAAGGTCCTCCGCCTGCTCCGTCGGCGCAATTTCTCCCGTCGCCTTATTCGATCTTTTCGCCGCCACTTCCTTGCGGGCGATGTATCCCCGCCCAGCGGCCTGCATCTTCACAATTTTGGCGCGCTCTTCCTCGGAGAACATGCTCAGGTCGGGAAGCGTGTCGGGGTCCACTGCCGAGGCCGGAGCACTACTATCCATCTCGCTCCCCTTCTTCGCCGCCACCTCCTTGCGCGCGATATAGCCGCGCCCAATCGCCTGCATTTTGACGATGCGCGCCTCCTCTTCCTCTGTGAAGTTGGACAGCTCCGGCAGCGACTCCTCCTCCTTGTCGGAAACAGGATGATGAGGCTTCTCATCCTGCGCGGCAGCCGCATTTTCCTTTGTTTACTTGAACAAAGAAGATACAAGCAGCGTGGAGCACATCCGCACACTAATACTCGGAGAGAAATCAGGAGAGTGCATGGCGCTGAAAGGACAAATCAAAACCTTGAAAACGGGCGCAAAGACTTGAGATAGGAAAGCTGGCGGGTGGCATCAGAGCATTTCAACTAGACAACATCTAGTTGGTATTTGAACTTCGGCGCGCTCCGAAGAACGCCACTCTTCTTTTCTCTCTCGGTGTTTTCATACTTCTTCGGAGGACAGATAATAGTGACACTGCACTCTGGGTCGTGCTTCGCTGCGGCAACCCTAACCTCGAAGCAGACAGGCTACATAACAGGTCCCGAGTGATTGAAAAGGCATGCGATGTGGTCGACAGTCCGACGATGAGGAGAAAAAACGTGTTATTGATGTACTCGACCATACCATTGGCACAACACTGCAGCTTTGTTGATTGAGCCGCGCTACGGAATGACGACCATTCCGTCCGTCGCACCAAGTAAGGAGTACTCTCATATTAACAAGCAATCAACGATGGCCGAGCAACTGCTTGAAATGTTGCTGCCACCCAAACCAAGACATAACTGGACATCGAACAAGCACCCCCCCCCAAAACAGCACGAATGCCAGTTTCCGTTAGTTACGACACGGCCACTTCAAACATGCGACTGTTATGGATGGTCAGTCAACGAGGGAGGCAGCGAGGGCGGCGGCCGCACCGTGCCGTGCAGTTTGCCGTAAAAGTCCATCTCGAGCAGCTTGACGCTCGCCTTCCCGAGCTCGCGCTCCTTGATGTCCAACTCGGTCGCGATGCGGTGGAGCAACGCCTGCACCGTCTTCAGCCGCTCCGGCATACTGGCGTCGTGGACGACGGGGAGGTCCATCCCGCGAGTCTCGCGCAGCTGCTCCGCCGCGCGCTCGATGAGGCCCACCGTGTCCGAGATCGCCTGGTACTCCACGTCCACCTTTCTTATGATGTGCGTCAGTTTCTCCACCTCGTGCATCGCCTCGGCGTGGTTGCTGCCCAGCTCGAGCCGCTTCCGCCACAGACGGCGCACCTGATGGGGGAGCAACTCACGATCAGTTGGGCATCGACAACAAATTTGGGGGCGGGGTGAAGGCATTCAGCCTCTGCGAGGTCAATGTGAAGCGGCAAGCCAAAGGACGCATATGGTGCGAGCAAGTCTTCGATCCTAAGGGCGAAGCAAAGGCGCGCAAAAACAAAGAACCGAAAATAGTTAAATCAATGCGTATCTTAAAGTCATTAGTGCTCGTGCGTCGTCACATTTTAAACTTGATTATCGAGCGAAAACTACATGCATGTGCACTATCAGTTTCGATTGCACCCCTTTATTATCCATGGATACCATCATTTGGTTTGGTTTGGTTTGGTTTGGTTTTCTTGTTTATTTGACTGTCTTCTTGTTCGTCATTTCATCGTTCGATAGTTTGTTCGTCAGTTTGTGTCTTTATCTGCTTGGTTGCTTATTAAATTGTTTGTTTGTTTGTTTGTTTGTTTGTTTGTTTGTTTGTTTGTTTGTTTGTTTGTTTGTTTGTTTGTTTGTTTGTTTGTTTGTTTGTTTGTTTATTTGTTTGTTTGTCCGTTTGCTTGTTTGTCTGTCTTTCCAACTCCATTTGGTTATTTGTTTGTCTGCGTGCTTGCTTCGAGATTCAGACGGTTGCGAATCACTTTTTCCCGCTCGTTTTTTCTTTGCTCATTTTTGTTTGTTTGTTTGATTGTTTGTTTGATTGTTTGTTTGTTTGTTTGTTTGTTTGTTTGTTTGTTTGTTTGTTTGTTTGTTTGTTTGTTTGTTTGTTTGTTTGTTTGTTTGTTTGTTTGTTTGTTTGTTGCTTGCGATGGTTAGTCCTTTTGTGCGCTCTTCTTCCTGGCAATCTATATAAACTGTTTGTTCAACTGAATTGCAACTTGTTTCACCGTTGCGACTCGCCCACTCTCACGCCTCGCCGATGACAGCCTCGCTCTTTGGCTGGTGAAGCATCCGCCTACCCGATATAAACAACCCCCGACACCTCCCTTCCCCCCTCCATGTTCACCGGCTCAACACACGCCACACATACCTGGGCCACAAGGGCGGCCACCGCGCGGACGCCGTCGCCCTGCAACTTGCGGTGCCGCAGCGCGGTGGCCTGCTCGCTGACGTCAATGTACCTAAAGTGCAGCCAGGACTGCGGCGTGCGCGGCAGCGGGTCGTTGCCCTCCTTCACGCTCGCGTCCACCTCAAGGCTGACACTCTGCGCGTCCGCCTCCTCACCGCCAAGCTGCGCAACAGGCGTCACTTTGAGCAACTTGTGCGCCAACATGCGTCTGTTCACATAAAACTCACAAGACCTTATAAAATAGGGTTCGCCGAAAAGTACGGGTTGAAATCCCAAAACTTGTAAAAAATATTTAAGATAAACAATTAATGGCATTCTAATTATTATATGCGTATTCTTAAGCCCCAATACAGGCCAGTTCGTCGTACGGGTACGGCAGCGATGCTCAACAAGCAAGGAGACACGAACTACAGTAAAAGACCAACACGTGACCTGCTTACAAAATTAAATCCAAATCTAGAGCAGTCAATAATAATGCCATGGAGACGGCCGACTGGGCGGATGAGATCCCCGACGAAACATTGTTACTTACAAGAAAGGGAATTTGAGGTGGATTCATTGTCCGAGGAGGCGCCAAAGTAAATAATGCGCTTTCACTTCCAAATGACATAGATGGATCTCACTTTCCCACCGAAAACTGTGAATTTGCTCCACTTGTCGCACAGAGAGATTTGGTCTGCAGCGAACTGACTGTCGATGGACGGGCAAGTGCGAGTCACCACTGGAAACGTCTCTTATGGCATCATTCATAATTCTGAAGTGCAACTAGTTGGCATGCGGTGAATACATCGTCTGAACCGCGCATACACTTGGCGCAGGGTGACGCGGGCAGTGGGCACTCACAGCTTGTGTCGCGATGGCAGCGAGCGCCATTGCCATCGCGTCTCGCTCCTTTTGCAGCTCGCGCATCGACGCGGCGGCAGCGGACATTGCCATTTCGTGTTCGTGCGACATGTCACCCAACTTGCGGTGCAGCGCGGCCGCTCGCTTCTCACTGCTGCTCACCTTCTTCGCCTCCTGCTGCACCTCCTGCTGCTGCATCCGCCGCATCTCATCCAGCTGATACGTGAGCTCCCTGATCTCCGCGCTCTGCCTCGTCAGTAGCTCCTTTTGATTGCCAACCTTGCGATGCAACTTCGCATTCGCTGCGTTTGCCATCTCAATCTCCGCCCCCGCCTGTCGCCCCCACAGCCAACAAACCTCCGTCAGCCATCTCACCGCTGTCAGCTCGTCATAATCGGTTTCAAACTAGATAGTTCAAATGGTTTCGCGACTCTATATGTGGCCGACTGAACATGAGATACGCTGCCGTCCGATTGGATTGAGAGAATGTGCAATTATGTGTGTGTTTGTGTGAGTGCGTGTGTGTGTGTGTGTGTGTGTGTGTGTGTGTGTGTGTGCGTGTGTGTGTGTGCTGGTGTTTGTGTTAGGAGGGGGGTTGAGCTCTGACAGCGTGTGAGGTTGTGAGGCAAGCGCAGTAATACAAAGGGCAAAACACAGTGCAATAATACTTGCACTGTGTTTTAATTCTGGAGAAACAAATTACGCCGGCACTTGGTAGTCGCTCTTTCTCAGTCGGTGACATGTAATGCCACAAAGAAATGAATTGGGCTATGTCCTCACTATGCAGAGAAGAGGGATCCAACCACTGAGCAAAACATATAAGCTTCGTTGCGATATGAAATGATAAGGCATCTCGTGTCACTGCGGACGAAGAACAACGAGTTTTGTAACCTCCTTGGTGAGCCAGGGAAAGGCTCACCTTTTGTTTGAGGGCAGCGAGGTCGTACTTTAACCGTCGATACTGCGCTGCCAAGTTCTCGTCGGGCAGATTCTCCTGCTCGGGCCAAAACAGAAATTGTCAGTTCGGGTTTCCTATTGAGTAAGTGAATGAGAAACACTAAAACAAAAATAAAAAAATAAAATAGGGACCCAATGGATAAGCACGGGCGAGGAGTGCGTGCTGGGAGGCGGGGGGTGGGGGTGACCTTTCTCTCTGGCGTTGGGGGTGGCATGAAGGGCCGCGCCTCCATGGCCTCCTTCTCTGGTGTCATCGTCGTCAGCGCGGGCAGCTTCATCACCGACTCTGTGCTCTCCGACGGCGACAGCTCTTGAAGCTCAGGCAGCTGCACCCATGCGCCACGCCAAGACATCCCCATCCTTAGCAAAGAGGACCTCCCTATGTCCAGTCAGCAAGCGGGCGAGGAGGGGGAGATTGTTGGGTGAGAGGGAGGAGGGCAGACCGTGGTGCCTCCCCTCTTCTTGGGCGCCAACCCGTAGTTGACCTTCACCTGATCCAGCTTAGGCGTCTGCTCCTGGACTCGCTTAAACCGCGTGCGTGGGACGCCTGTGGAGTAGATGCCAACCTCCGTCTGCTCAAGCACACCCACGCCCGCTTCAGCCCCCCTCCCTCCCATCTTTCCTCGGTAGAGGCCAGAAAAGGGAAACTGAACAAAAAAATTAAGCATAATGAACAAAAATCGGCGAGGCGCCGAGAAGAAGAGTCGCGCCGTCGTCGTGTTGCGTTGCAGAGGCTGGAAGCCAGGTAGACGGGACTATGGCTGAGCTGGGAGACTGGAAGGGGGAAGAGCGGTGTACCTGGCGCCCCATCGGTGTGTAGCTCCCCCAGTCCGGCTCTTTGCTCAGCTCGCGTTTCCGCGTCTCCAAGTCCGTGCGTACTTCGGGGTGGATGGGCAGCCGCGCACCATAGTAGCTGCCATGCCCCGGCGGCGTCGGCACGCGAGCCTCCGAGCCCCCGGAACGCGACATCCCCGACCCACCGTCCGCCGTGCAGCCCCAGCGCCTGCGGACCTGTCGCCCCCGCCGGAAACCCGCCCCACCGTCGCCCCGTTTGGGCCGTCAGGCGCGTCTCCGGGTGCCCACCACGAAATACCCGCTGCAATGTATTCTCACGCTACAGTAAACCCGCGGCAGCCAGAGTGGAGACAAGTGTTACCTATCAGATTGGGGGAAATATGGAACTTGCGAGGTTTTGGCAGGTCCCGTGCTAGCGGGTGCCGAGCTCGGGAGGCGCGCATAATGGGCAGGCGGCACATGCGGCATGCCGACTGGGACGACCTCACTACCTGCCCGGAAGTCTTGTACTTTAAAACTCATAAAGTTTTATTATAATAAAGTCGTGATAAACTTTATCAAAAAACCATCTTTGATTTAAGAATATGCATATAAAATATATATACACTCCTCCACAAAAGTCCGGACATGCATTATGTTAAGCATGAGCTAGGCAAGAACACGCCCCCCTCTCACCACGTCAAGCACGACGATACCCGAGTACCACCCAATTGTAGGAGAGCCGAGAAGCAAGCAGTAAGCCGCCATCCGGGGTGGTTAGACCTCAGCTTAAAGCGGGTGTTGTCGGTGGAGTTTGTCGAATTAAGCCCTTAAACTCCCGAGAAATTGTCTGAACTACACACGTCATTCTGAGCGCCACGCTTGGGCATTGCTCAAGCGCTCATACCAAGCTGCATACTTCTCTGTGTTCCACAACACCGTATTTTTGGGGGGGTTTTGGAGGGGGTTTGGAGGCGTGGGTGCCGTGTTCAATGCGCGAGGTTTGGTTTGCGGGTGTGTGAATAGAGCACGGAAGTTCACGCCGCTGGCACGGATGATGTTTTGGAAAGCAGGCGAGCAAAAACGCACATGACGCAGGTTTGGATAAACACTGCACGCTGTAAACATGCGAGGGCGATTGGCTTAGGGGAGGGGCGAGGTCCAACTTGGCCGCTAGGGACGCACCACGTTGACGGTGGTGTTTGGAATGCTTGGGTATGTGCTTGTTCCAACCACACCCGCCCCACGCGTGGCACGCGTCGGGAATTGGGCTCGGAGGTCAATAGGAATGAAGAATTGGTAAACATATATCGACAAACCCCGCACAAATCGTCTCAGGAGGTGAGCCGACTTCGATGGGTGTTGCTTGGCACTGCGGCTCAGCGGTGCCGGAATAGTTTGTAAATTAGAATAATTCATAACAAATCGATTTGTGGGAGTTTGAACTCCGGAGTAGGTGCGTTCGACGCGCATTGAAAAGACACGTCCAACGGTACCTGTTATAAAAAGTTTTGACCATATATCAGGAAGTTATGATCGCTTGAACATTGTTGCCGAAAGCGGCTTGCCCTTGGGTTGTGCGCATATCGGTGGTAAGTCTACATACGCGATTTCTTGCGTTTCCCCCACAGCGGCCTGCCCAACACCTCCTCCCTCCGTCGCCTATGCATAATATTTGCGCGACCGTCGCATTAGCGTTCATATTGCGGCGTTGTGCGCCCGTTACTCTTTTCGTCTACCAAGCACGGCGACTGTTTGAAAGAGCGTGCCGCACGGGTGCGGGCGCGATAACCCCAAGTACACATGCCCGGCAGTGTTCGAACTCGCCCCTCGCAGTTGTCGGTGCATTCCATTTTGCGCGCAAAAGCATTGCCTGGGATTTCAGGATATTTGTCAATAAAATCGACGCATGATTGCATTTTCTACTTGCGCAGGTGCGAAATCTTGTCCGGACTTTTGTGGAGGAGTGTTGGACGTTTTCAAAATTCCCGTACAGCGGCGGGAGACCGCAAAACTTGGCGAAACTTAGCGGGAACTCGTCAAAACTTTGTTCTCCGCAGCCGAGACCGCCAACCGCGCCAGCGCGCTGTCTTTTCCTCTTGTCGACCTTATTGCTCACGTCGGCTGCCGCCGTTTCGTAGTATGCCACCTTCTCCATGTGTACTCGCAAGGCGTTGGCGCCTCGTCCATGAAGCCGAACGACTTGGCAGCGCTCGTAAGGCCGCGCAGGAGTGTAAAGCAACCGTGAGGGTTGTCGACAAGTGGTGCCGGCGCGCTAAAGCTACCGGGACAGTGGACGACACGCCTAGGGCGGGCAGGCCCCGAGCGCCCTTGGCGTCCCGAGAAGCCACCCTCCTTTTGAAGGTGGGTGTAAAGCGCGGCGATCAGTGCCCCCAACTTGCCAAGATGCTGCAGCAGAGGCTAGGAGTGACCGTGAGTGCTGAGACGGTCCGCCGGTACCTAAACAAGTACTTAGCGCGCCAGATGAGGCCGAGGAAGCGTGTTTCACTAACAGTCAAGCACATGCGCGCACGGCTATGCTTTGCCAAACAATGGGTACGGAAGTCATGGCACAATGTGGTTGTGACAGACAGCAAGTACTTTTGGCTGTCCAATAAGGGGCCCGGGAACAAGGAGTGGGTGCTTTTCGAGGATGAACCGCCAACCAAGGTGTCAGAGCAAAACTGTTTCAAAGTGCACGCGTATGGTGGTGTTAGCAAGTATGGCAGGACACCTTTGTTTGTGACAGTGGGGAGCAGCGGCGTTAAGGCAAAGAGCAAGGGCGTAAACGGTGAGGTGTATCTCACCTTGTTGCAGGAGCACCTGATACCCGCGTGTGAGGCTTTGATGGCAAAAAGGCCCTCGGCCGAGGCGCAACATCAGTGGATTTTTCAGCAAGATAACGCTAAAGCTCATGCTTGCAAGAAGGTTAGGAATTGGCTTTCGTCTCAATCCGGCTTTCAAGTGATGCAATGGCCTGCCAAAAGCCCTGACCTTAGTTGGATTGAAAACATGTGGGGTATTGTGTCGAGTAGATTACAAAAAAGATTGGACTTGTCCCCGCGCAATTTTGAGGCGGCCATACAACACGAGTGGGAAACAATTCCTTACTCTGCCCATTGCGCCGTGTTCAACTCCATCCCCAAACGGCTAAGGGAGTGCATAGCTAACGATGGAGGAACAACTCACTATTAGGGTAAATTTAGGGTTTCGGATAGGTTGGCATGCAAATCAACACAATTTTGATAATTCGAGTTTCATCCAACACTCCTCCACAAAAGTCCGGACATGCATTATGTTAAGCATGAGCTAGGCAAGAACACGCCCCCCTCTCACCACGTCAAGCACGACGATACCCGAGTACCACCCAATTGTAGGAGAGCCGAGAAGCAAGCAGTAAGCCGCCATCCGGGGTGGTTAGACCTCAGCTTAAAGCGGGTGTTGTCGGTGGAGTTTGTCGAATTAAGCCCTTAAACTCCCGAGAAATTGTCTGAACTACACACGTCATTCTGAGCGCCACGCTTGGGCATTGCTCAAGCGCTCATACCAAGCTGCATACTTCTCTGTGTTCCACAACACCGTATTTTTGGGGGGGTTTTGGAGGGGGTTTGGAGGCGTGGGTGCCGTGTTCAATGCGCGAGGTTTGGTTTGCGGGTGTGTGAATAGAGCACGGAAGTTCACGCCGCTGGCACGGATGATGTTTTGGAAAGCAGGCAAGCAAAAACGCACATGACGCAGGTTTGGATAAACACTGCACGCTGTAAACATGCGAGGGCGATTGGCTTAGGGGAGGGGCGAGGTCCAACTTGGCCGCTAGGGACGCACCACGTTGACGGTGGTGTTTGGAATGCTTGGGTATGTGCTTGTTCCAACCACACCCGCCCCACGCGTGGCACGCGTCGGGAATTGGGCTCGGAGGTCAATAGGAATGAAGAATTGGTAAACATATATCGACAAACCCCGCACAAATCGTCTCAGGAGGTGAGCCGACTTCGATGGGTGTTGCTTGGCACTGCGGCTCAGCGGTGCCGGAATAGTTTGTAAATTAGAATAATTCATAACAAATCGATTTGTGGGAGTTTGAACTCCGGAGTAGGTGCGTTCGACGCGCATTGAAAAGACACGTCCAACGGTACCTGTTATAAAAAGTTTTGACCATATATCAGGAAGTTATGATCGCTTGAACATTGTTGCCGAAAGCGGCTTGCCCTTGGGTTGTGCGCATATCGGTGGTAAGTCTACATACGCGATTTCTTGCGTTTCCCCCACAGCGGCCTGCCCAACACCTCCTCCCTCCGTCGCCTATGCATAATATTTGCGCGACCGTCGCATTAGCGTTCATATTGCGGCGTTGTGCGCCCGTTACTCTTTTCGTCTACCAAGCACGGCGACTGTTTGAAAGAGCGTGCCGCACGGGTGCGGGCGCGATAACCCCAAGTACACATGCCCGGCAGTGTTCGAACTCGCCCCTCGCAGTTGTCGGTGCATTCCATTTTGCGCGCAAAAGCATTGCCTGGGATTTCAGGATATTTGTCAATAAAATCGACGCATGATTGCATTTTCTACTTGCGCAGGTGCGAAATCTTGTCCGGACTTTTGTGGAGGAGTGTACATGTAAAGGGTTCGGAATCGCTTAAATGTCTAAAATCATTTACTAAAAAGGCAAATGAACGGTTTACAAGAAGAACCAGATGAGCACGGACAGGGAAAGTGGGAGGGGAAACAAGAGGGTAAGAGTGACAAGAGGATCACGGAATCCAAAGCACAGCAAAAGGAAAGCACTACATTGTGCATAAACCTAGCAGACTATACTAAGGAAACTCTTAAGCCACGCCGAGAATGCAACACTTGGAGGTGACAAGCGGCGCCTCACGCGCCGCTCGAGGAAGCACGGGGACGCTTGCGGCCCATGGCGCGGGTGAAGAGCGCCGTGGCCGGAGAAGGCATCCCAGCCGAGGAAGAAGCGGCCTCCGTGCCGTCCGCGGCGGCGGACAAACCACGCAAGACGTTGTCCGCGTGAGCAACATGGACGGCGAGAGAGACCTTTCGACGCCAGGAGGCCAACAACTTGCCCGCGTGCATCCCTTTAGATGCGGCTGCCTGCTTGGCTAGCTCCGTCAAGAAAGCCGTGGCGTGGCCGCCAAGAGTACCAAATTCCGTGACTGCAAAGGGAATGAAGCGGATGTCGGGGCGACTCCTCAACCCCTCCGAGTACTTCTCGAACTTGGTCTTCTCAGCACGGCGGAGAGCGACTTCGGGTGACGGGGGGCTAGACACGCCGAACAAACCGGAAACCACGGCATCAAGGGCAAGTTTTGAGCCTCGGATGCCGTGATAGTGCAAGACACCCACATCCGCGGGGAGACCGTCGTTGCCGTTGGGGAGTTGAACTAACATCGTGGGATCTGTGAGGACCTCGACGCCAACCCCGAGTGCGCCACGAACCTCGGAGATGATTTCCGCAAGGGCCGTCACTAACCAAGAGTGAGCGGTGTGGACAGAAGCATCTCCGCCGCAACGAGCCAAATGGTCCTCAAAAGCAGTGGCCCACGCATCATCCGACATGTCAACACCCGCCGACGAGAACGCACCCCGCATAGCTTGAACCGAGAGATGGCAAGAAGCACAAGCAGTGGGGGAGCGTAGAGAAGAGAGGATGCGAGATGAGGGTAGGCCGAAGATGCGACAGACCGCGACGCGGAAAACTGCGTCGTAGTGCTCAGGGAACTTTTCACGGAGCTCGCCCAGGCGACCCGAAGTAGGCGGGTCCGAAGCCAAAAACGCAAGGGCGCCGTGGCCGAGACGAGATACAAAACGCCTAGACTCCGGCCGAGCGCGGTTGGAAAACGTGGGAGCGAGCTTCGCGAAGCGAAACAAGTTGACACGCTCACTGATGTCGGCTTGTAGCTTTGGCAAATGTAGCTCGAAATGGCAAAAAGGCAAATGAAGCTCGAAATAAAGTTAAAATGATAGGAAGATTTCTATAGAATTGTGGGATTTTCACAATTGTGGGATAAACTCTGAAATACAACTGTACTGCATAGTTGATTACAAGAAGAACAAGATGAGCACGGACAGCTTGTATTGTGATGACAACTGTATTGTGGATGCTGAAAAATAGCATTCCCCCAAAAATCAGTCCCAACTTTCGCGGATGGTGGCTACCATCATATCTTTAGCGAAATATCAAACAAACATACTTCCAAAGGCTGAAATAATTAATGGTATACATAATAGTAATAGTGGAGATTCATGCACATTTTTAACATAAGCTTTATGAGCATTAGTTGAGGTTAAAAAAGTCAAAAATAAAAGTCTAAATGAATAAAACGACGCAAATTGAACACAAGTAGCTCCTCTCGTGCTACTCTCGTGCTCATCTCGTTTTCCCTGTAATCCAATTTCGTTTACAAGTAGCTCCTAACCAATAAGCAAAAATAGCATTAATTGTATATTTTGAATAAACGAGCTATACTAGGTGTTTTTTTTACGCGTGCATAATAACACAAACGGCTCTATTTCATGTAATATCCCCCAAACTTGGACCATCATTGATTTATCATTTATGGTATTGCCTTGTTGGCGCCCACGCCGGCGGCTCCGCGGCGGCGGCCACGGAGGGGGTTGCGCTCGCCGGTTCACCGGCACACACCTCCACATCCCCGTGGTAGTAGATGGTAACCCCGTACTTGTGCCAAACTTGGTACGGTTGGGGGTTGGGAGCGGCTCCGACAGTGCGATCCGCGAAATTAGCAATCATCGGCAAGCCCCGGTACATAGGGCTATTTTAAATGATATATACATACCATCGCTGAGATCTTCCGCTCGGGCCGTCTTATATTTCTTTTCAAGGCAACATACCCCTCGAATGCTCTAGTGTTCAAGAAGCATGACTTGTGCCTTATATTATTCTGGCGGTGAGGAAAGTACGGACGAATGTGCGGGCGTTAGAGCTGTTGGCGGGCAGCATGGAAGCAACACGTGGGGAAGGGCGCTCGCAGGATGACTTTGCCATGTGGATGTCGAGCCTCCCCTAGAGGCGAAGACACGACACGATGCGGGCCATAGGATAGTCGCAACCTGTTGGAGATGAAAGTGGATAGTAACACGTAGGGTCGTGTCGGCCCCACAAGGGGGCCGGATATGGAGACTAGATAACCGAGAGAAGAGAGATAGCGGCCGGTGAAGGAACCGGCAAGGCCGGCCGGCCGCCACTAACAGGGAAATAGATTACCGCTAATAACATAACACAAAGTAGTAATATAACAGAGTATTGCCTTGTACATAAGCACTAGGCAACGGGATGCTAGTGCTACCACCCCCCTCAAGGTAGCCGAGGTCTTGCGGCTATCTTAGCTTGTCTCGAGGAAGTCGTCATCTTGGTCGTGGGCGTCACGACAAGCTCTGACAAGAACGGGCTGCTGCCGGTGAGTTGCCGACACAAACGGTTCCAAATGTACTGCGGAGTGTACTATTCGGACATTAAGCGGGAAAACTGTCCACGGGCGAATTAACCGACCCTTGAGAGCGACCGGCGAGGAAGAAGCAAAGCCAAAAGGGTTGTCTAGAGTGTGTAGGCACGCTAAAGCATAGACGGGCGCTGCTCGTGTTGAAGCCCCCTTCGACGTGGGCAAGGTTAGATCCTCCCTATGTCCGGTTAGCGCTGCAACGTTGCCTCGGGAAAAACACAATAAAAATACTGAATAAGGTACGCGCGGGCAGAATTTTCGCGAGTCGGCTAAAAAACCAGATCCGGTCGAGAGCATCGGTAGGCTATGGGTTGGGTGGGACTGAAACATGGGTGGGGCGAGTGTGGCGCCGGGGTTTTTACACACACTCTTCTCCTTTTTACGTGGAAGATGGTTGGACAATCACGGACAACCAACTCGAAGGCGAAGCGTCGTGTCGGTTGGACGATGATTTTTTAGCGTGGCGCCGAGCGATATACACACGCTCTACTCTTTTTTACGTGGGAGTAGGTCAGTAGGACTTGCGTGGCGCCGAGCGCTTTACACACGCTCTACTCTTGTGTTGATTGTTAGAGGGCCCATAACCGTTCGGAGATGGAAACGGATAGTTACACGTAGGGTCGTGCCGGCCCCACAAGGGGGCCGGGTGTAGAGACTATGGAAGTAAGATGAGAGAGATGGCGGCCGACGAAGGCACCGACATGGCCGGCCGGCCGCTATTAAAAGGGAAATAAACTACCGCTAATAGCATAACAATACGTACTTAGATGATAGATAGTTACCTTATACAAAAGCACTAGGAAACGGGCTGCTTGTGCAAACAAAGCCACATAAGTGGCGCGGTCTAGCGGCGGAGGTCCTCATGATCGCCCGCCGCCGGAAAAAACCCAGTACGGAGAGTTTCGAATACAGTTTTGTACCTAACATATTTTGAGGACGGCTACTCGATCCATGAATTCGACCAACCCCTACCCTACATTAGTATGAATGCCTTATTAGGCGATGTGCTTAGGGTATTCGCAACGGCTAGCAAATCAGAAATTATTAGATGTTTTTACAACAAGTACCGGTACGTTGGTTGCTCTCTCATGGCGTATCATATAATTTTGCCATCAAGGTCTTCGGAATATGGTTTTGCGTTGGGGGCCTCCTTGTCCACCCCTCTCCGTCAGCAGTAACAACGTAAGATAAGTCATAAAGGGACAAACGTGGTCTATCGTTACGAAAGAAAATATGAAAAATAACATATCCCAAGATGCGCGGCCCGCTCATGCCGCTCGAGGGCGCTCGTCATCCTAGTTGGTAAACACGTGCTTGTCGAGTCGGGCGTGCCTAGCCTATGCGCGACTCCGGTCGTGCCGGAGCTGGGGGGGTTGGGGGGTTGGGGGGTGGCAAGCGAAAAACACCCTCGGTAAGGTTGTCGAAGGCCCCGACTCGATCCACGCACACTCTCGTCCGAGATAATAGCCGTCCCTCCCGTCGCTGCCCTCCTCCTAAAATTGGCTTCCCAATCCCTTCGGGGAAGCAGCGAGAAAACCATTAGCCACAACTAGTTATAGTCTTTCCCTCTCCCGTAGTTTTTGTGATGTCCCGGTCTGCTACTATTTGTTTTCGGCACCGGTTGATCCGCACAATACCGCCCATACCCTCCCCTTGTGGTTTACGATGCTAGGGAGCCGCCTATACAGGCGGTGTGCTTTCGTGGTAACCCTAGCATACCACATGAAGCACTCATGCTGATGGAGGGCACCGACGAGGGGAGGGGTTGGCTGGGAAAGTCAGAACGGGGGTCAGACCTCAAAGGTGCCGGGAACGGACGTTTTGACCAAAACCCTCCGTACATGGTTTTCCCCGGCGGCGGATCTACTAATATCAGCGCCGCCATATCGTGCCGCTTCTCTCGCCGCGGTTGTCCTCCTAGTTGCTGGTGTCGAGCTTCATCCCCTTTGGATGGGTATGCTCGATCTCGTACCCTTCTCGCAGACTTTCTTTTCACAAGCAACGCCCCCATCTCCTTATCGGGAGAGCATTTGAGAGTATCTATCAGCGAAAATTATGTCGGACTGGCCGAGCGGGAGTTCTTAGTGCAATAGTGCGGATATTTCGATTTCCAAACCCATCCGGACATAGCTTCCCGAGAGCTTTTGGTCACGCGGACCGCAGCTTCCGGTACCTCGTTTAGCCCCTTGCCGTGCAAGGCATAGCACGGCGACATAGTTACTAGAGCCCACCGCGTGGAGGGATGCAAGCGCACCCCCTCCGGGGCCGCCGCCGCCGCGCCGCCGGCGGGTGCCGCGACGGCAATTAAAAAACTCGAAAAGGCCGTCACCTTGCATCGTAAGCCATTGGGGAGGGTACGGGCGGATTCAACGCTATCGCATAGGTGTCGGACAATAGACGGAGAAGGACCGGGGACATGGGAAAATCTAGCGTGAAGGCAGGCGCGCGAGCCGAATACCGTCTAAAACTAGGCCCTTCCTTTTCTTCTTTTCCACGACAAGAAGAAAAGAGCAAGAGCAAGCCTAAGCTCGGTCTAACGCTGCGTCGACACGAGCATTAAGTGTATCGGACGAGGGGTGCAATTGGGATCGGGGACATCGACTACCTGAGCGAAGGGGTCATATCGCGTACCATTTCCTCCAAACCATGCACGACCGGAGTCGCGCATGAGAAAAAGTCATGTTGGCCCGTTTCGACACGCACATGCACGCATGCTAGCTTTGGACGTCTAGCACCCCCGTTTGACGGGGGGAGACCACGCATTGTGGAGACTAGAGACACAATCTTATTTTGCATCTTAGACAACTTGAGTTGGCTTTGCTTTCTTCTAAAAGTAATATCAGTTAAGGCACCAATACCATTAAAACCATCGGCATCCGACCGCCAACTAGCACCAACACATGCAACATGATAAGCAACAGTGCTACCTTTAGCGGCAGCACCAACACCCCTAGTTGCGGCCATGTGCCTACTAGTACGAGTAGCAACTGCTAACCGCCAACCATCAACAACAACGCCACCACCAACAACCGCAGCATCACCACAAGCGGCAACAACAACCGTGCGTCGACCGGCACCGGTACCTTCCCGCGAACCAACAACATTGCCAACAACAACAACAACAACAACACATGTAGCTCCAGCTCCACCACTAGCAGTGGCAACAACAACACCACCAGCAACATCCCTTTATCCGCTTGTTGTTGCTGCAACAACATCAACACCCGTGCGCCGACCGGCACCGGCATCCTCCCGCGAACCAGCGGCGGCACTAGCCGCTCGCCGCCCACTAGCAACAACACTAGCAGCCCGCCGCACGGCAGCACCCGCACCCCCACACCCGGGCCGACTCGCAAGGGGATGACCGGCGGCACGTGTAGCGGACGCTCAAGTTGCGCGTACGACCGAAGCCCAAGTAAGGGCCACACGGGGGGGGGGGTAGAGACAAAGCGGAGCGAAGAGGGCGTCGGGCAAGATGACGAGGAGTGACGCGGCGGCCCGATGCGGAAGTACGGACAAGGGAAACAATGGGGCACACAACTGTCGATGCACGGACCGTAGCACGGGCACGACGAGCAACAAAGTCACGACGGGGAGGTCCAAACGCGGAAGACCGGGCGAAAGGGGGGAGAGAAGAAGGAGAAGCCATTCGGGACCGCATCGCGTCCATAACAAGGCCCGGTGAGCATCGTAAATCGCATAAGGACGCACAGAGCCACCCCCTCCCCTACCTCCCCGCTACGATAAGGGAGGAGGGAGGGAGGAGGAGTAGGCGGGGGCGACATATCTCGGCGCCCCCGATGAGGGGGGAGGGGAGCGAGGCGGTATATCCCTCATTTATTATGAGAGTAGAAGTTCAAATAAACAAACCTCTAAGTCATTGACTTGCCACCCTCGTAACCGAGCTCGAGCCCGAGGTACGGCTTTAGCGTAGTACCCAGGTACGTTCCCCTTAGCTGAGCAGCTCAACTGCCGCTGCTGGCGCCTGGCGGCGGCGCGGCTTGTACACGTACCCAATCCAGGAAGAGCACTGTAATGATAAAGATTGAAAAAAGGATATGTCACTGCTGCGCGCGGGCGCTTATTGATTTGTCGTGCGAATATACGCACCGTATTGGATCGCCGTCGCGCGCAGCGACACTGGTGGAGTAACCGTCTGCGTTTCCGATCTGCAGCCGCGTTGTAGCGCAGTAAGGGTTATTCTTCATTGATCATACCCACAGCCTAGGTCGACTTACCGAGTAATTTGTTGGGGTGCAAGAGAAAGCTGGCGGCGCGTTCGTTTGTGTTTTATTCCTGTGTTATATTTACTCCATCAGTTTTGTTTTTATTTGTCTGATATAAATCAGAACCACCGACCGTGTCTCAGCTGCCATGGCGGCTACGAGCACCCCTCCAGTGAAACTCCTCGGTGAGCCTTGGACTCGAACCTTTTTATCTGGGCATCATCATCGCTACAAATCTTTGTGAAGGATGTGGTTTGGTCGAGCGCTATCGCGTCTTGCTTGTTTCATCGCGAATTGTGCATCTATGCGGTCGTTTTCCTCTGTTCTTTGAGTAAGTTGGTTTGCCGACTTTTCTTCCGTTCGTCCCTTCCTCCAGCTCGAGGTCCGAATGGGATAGTTGGGTACACCCATGAAAATGGCGAACTAGTGCAGTGCACTGGCTGTCTGAAACGGTAAGCACACAGCCCAAACTGGAACTGTACTAGCACGCCCCGTTGCGCCTTTGCGCCTTTGCTTGTGTTGTGCACTGCCCTCAGTGCCTTATTTTCGATTACACGCACAGCGAACTGCAGCACACAGACGGAAGAAAGGCGAAGAAACATTGTGGGCAATACTATATTCCGATTAATTTGCCTCTGACTACGTCGCTAAGCTGTTTGAAGTTTGGCCGAACGCGTCGGCACCTGATAGTCGAGCAATAATTTTGCTCTGCATTGTGGAACGGCCAGGCTAGCAGGCAGTGCCACTGCACTCTCAAGTGACGGAAGGCTGCTAGCCGTTCTTGACGGCGATGAGGTTGTAGTGTATGACACGACTTCAGAGCAAGAGGTGTGTTGAAGGCTTGACGGCGCTGTACAGACCCCCCCGCCACACACACACGCATACACACGCAAACACACACACACACATACACGCACACACGCACACACACACACACACACACACACACACACACACACACACACACACACACACACACACACACACTCACTCACTCACTCACTCACTCACTCACACTCACTCTCTCTTTCTCTCACGTGCACGGTCACATATAATTGTATACAGACGCCTCATCCCCCCCCCCCCCCCCCCCCCACCACACACTCACACAGACACATAGATACACACGCAAACACACATACCCCCCCCCCCCCCCACCCCCCACACACACACTCACTCACTCACATTCACTCTCTTTCTCTCACGTGCACAGTCACATATGATTGCATACATACATACACACGCGCGCGCGCAGACACAACACACGCACACATACGGACACACAGACACACGCACGCGCGCACACACACACACGCACACATACACGCGCGCGCGCACAAATACACACACGCACGCGCGCGCGCACACACACACACACACACACGCGTGCGCGCGCACACATACAAGCAGACCTACACCCTCACTCACATACGTAAATACCCTCAAGCACAGGCATACCACGAGCGCGCATTCGATCGCATTAGCCCCCCCTCCCCCCCCCGCCCACTACACACACACACACACACTCACGAACGCACGCACGTAGTCTAGCTCACGCATGCACTCACGCACCCACGCAATCGCGGAGGTATGCATTCTAATTGTTCCACACAGACGCATGAGTTTTGTTTGCTTGTGTCATGCAATGTGAATTACATACTGTTCCTGTCATTTTTCTTCCCCCATTCCTAATTACCTTAGCCTCCTCCACTCTCGAGTGGTATTAATCCCTCACGCGATGTTTGAGTTTGTCTACACTGCTCACGCTCCAACTCTACACTATGTTTATGATATAGGTGAGCAGGATAACATCGGGTAACACGGTGGCCATTGCCTTCTCGCCGAGAGCTACCTATCTGATAACTCTTTCACGACCTGACAAGGCGGAAGGGAATGCGGCCAAAAATCTGAAGGTACGTAGCACGTCATCCAGCGTGTTGATGGATTGCACATCATCGCTTGATTGATTTTATAGCTCGCAATTTTCTTTGACGCTTTTGGTTCTTGATGATGCAGGCATGGGACGTCGCAACCGGTGGGATTGCTATCCAGCTACACCAAAAGAGCACCACGAAAGAGCAGGCTCCCTATCTGCATTTCACTGCCGATGAAAGCATGGTCTATCACCTGATGACAAATGCAGTCAATGGGTATGATATGGGCAATGTTGGAGGAGGTATGTTTGCCGTAGTCGCGCTTTACGGGGTATTGTCGCTTTAGGTCGCGCTGAAGGACTGTGACCAATTTTTGTTCCACTAGCGGGCGAGCACAGAAAAACAGACGCACGTAGGCGTTCACTCACTCATACTTATGGGAAAGCTTGCGTATATCACTGGGCTGCGGCATTATCCTTATCGAAGTGTCTATGCCCTGACTGTGGATGGGGCTTTCCAGTATGTAGTGCTCAGTGGTTGAACGATCCCATGGCTTCTTCAACAGGTGTGGCTAAGAAGCTTTACTTGAAAGGGGTCGCCAATTTTATGATGTCGCCAGGAGGTGGTGTCATTGTTGCATACGTTCCTGAAATAAAGAGCGCCCCAGCCTGTGTTGCCCTCTACGACTCTGCATCCCTCCCTCAGGGTGGCACAGAGACGCCGCAGGCCCTGGCTAGGCGAAACTTCTTCCGAGTAATGCGTGCCGCAGTCTTTCCTGTGTAGCGCCGTGCTGCTGTCTTGTCAAGGAACAGCCGTTTTCAAATTTGCTTGTTACGTCAAAAAGTTTCCGTCACTTCCGACGTCGGCGGTGCTTTGCGTTTTTACTGTGAATCGATCGATATCCTCCCGCAGAGCTCTTCTGCTACCTTTTGCTGGAGTCCTGCCGGCACTGCTGTCGTTGTTACAGCGATCAGTGATGTGGATGCGTCAAATAAAAGCTACTATGGCGAGCAGAAGCTCCATTTTCTGTCTGCGGATGGCCAGATCGAACAGGCAGTGCCTCTTCAGAAGGAGGGGCCTGTTCATGATGTGCAATGGGATCCATCGTAAGGGCGCCACCCACAAGTTTCGCTCACGCAAGTCTGTGGATGTTTTTTCTGTTTTCTTGGTTGCAGGTCCACCGCTGATGCACTGCGATGGGTTCATCAACCCTTCTAACTGCAGAATGCCCCGTCATGTATTATGTGTGCAGTGGGAAATTCTTCGTGTGCGTCCATGGATTCATGCCCGCCAAGGTGACCACCAACACCAGCCAGCCATTGCTTTTGTATTTTCTCTTCCAACACAGACTGGATAGCCGTTACATGTTAGGCTGCTGTTCGCAGGTGCTGCTCTTTGATGCCAAGTGCAAGCCTGTCTACGACATGGGGAGCGGGCCGTATGGAATGGCTGCATGGAACCCACAGGTTAGCGCACGCGCCTTGCTCGTCATGTGTTGCAACTATTTTGAAAAAACAACATGCGTTATGTCATTTCTCCTCAGCCGTGTCCACGCCACCTCCCAGTCGAGGCCTCCTGAAGCACCCAGTGTGGTGCATTGTGTGCATAGGGTCGATTCCTGGCTCTGGGAGGCTTTGGCAATTTGAGTGGCGACTTGATGTTCCTGGACAAAAAGGTTGTTAACCTGCGCTAGTTTAGTTTCTATTTTGATGTGAACAACGCAATGGAATCAGTGATGCTCGCAAATTTCAACACAGTGCTCCCTTTTCATTTTGAAACTGTTGGTTGCCACAGGCTGATTCAAAATGCAAGCCAATCGCCAATGTCAAGGTACGAACCTTTTGGCCGATTCTTTGCATTTGTTATTGTGTCCTTTCCACATTTTAACGGATTGCTCTCGTCCATGTTATCTGAACTTCGACCTTCTTCGTGCTCCTCCATCCCCTCATCAGGCTCGTGACACTGTCAGTGCGCAGTGGTCTCCGTGTGGGAGATACTTTCTGACTGCCACGACGTCCCCCCGGCTTCGGGTGGATAATGGGCTCAAGGTTGGCCCATGCCGCTTCTTAACATTTTACTGTCCGCCACGTGGCAGCTTCATCAAGTATAACTTTCATGTGACCCACAATCCGCACTGCAAGCGACCTTTCGTGTCGTCTGTCGCACGTTCGTCCTCGGCTCTGCACGTGCGTGGAAGCACCCGCAAGGCCTGAGGCTCCTGCGGTATCCTGTGCCTGCAAGGTGTTCAAGTATGACGGTACTTTGGTGCAAGAAATGAAAATGGACGTACTGTTGGATGCACGTTGGATCCCAGCGCCTGCGGGCGTGTTTCCAGACAGACCGCAGTCGCCCAGGAAGGAGGGCGCTTCAGCAGCTCAGAAGCCATCCAGCCTGGCACCCGTTCCCCAGGCATCGGGTTATGTGTGAGTTGCAGCCACATTTTCCATGTATCTGTTCTTCCTGCTCCGCTCGTTTTTCATGGCTACTGAAGTGGGACAGGTCAATTGCAACGCGGCGTGCCATATATGGATGCTGAGGGTAACGAGTTAGGGTTTGGCAACCAGTATGTTTTTTTGGGTCGTACTGCAGTCCGCCTCACCTCCGTGGTGCAAGTGGAGGCCAAGCACCGGGGGGCACCTTCAGCCTGGCTTTTGATTCCAATGACAAAATGAGGCGCCCAGGAGCTCAGAAGGGCTCCGCCTTGCCACCAGGTAACTCCTCCGTGCAAACACAAGGGCGTTTGATGACGAAACGACACCGTGCTGATGTCACGTGTAGCACTTGGCTTGGAAGCACACTAACAAGCGTCTTTCCGCCCAACATGCTGTGACATGTTCAGGTGCAGCGCCGCCTGATTCAAAGACTGCCTCGAAAAATGCAAAGCGGCGGGCGAATCGGAAGAAGACTTTGGACTCTGAGAATGGGAGCACCCAAGGCGACCAGGACGGCAGTGCCGCGAGTGTGGATGCCGCCGCAACCGGTGAGCCACGTGTCAAATCAATCAATATGAAGCAACGGTTCATGGGCCAACTGTCGCGTTATGTTCAACGTTTATTTATGGACGAGTTAAGCATGGCCTTCCCCTTGGGTGGCGTGTTCACGAGCAGTTTATTAATCGTGCTGATGTAAGAACCCGACTGTGTCCTGTATTCCTCTCCACCGCCCATGTTTTTTTTTTTTGAGGGTTGCGTCGAGGTACAGACCCGCAGAGAACATGATGGGAAGTTTTTATGGGCAAGGGGTTCGTGTGTTTGAGTCACTGAGGAGCGCGGATGTTTGCATACAAATGATGTTCCTGACACTCACGAAGAGTATGTGCGTGACTTTTCGGTTGTGTGTTGTGGCTCTTCACGTGCCCGACCGTCCTGTTGGTAGAGGATGTGTCGGGCAGATACGGTGCTATATTTTTGCTGCCAACCTTACTCTTGCATTTTCCGTTATTCCCAGGCGTGGCGGATCTCGCGGTCTCTGATGCCGCAGTGTCCTCCGATCCATCGAAAAAGATTAAAAATCTTAAGAAAAAGCTCGCACAGATTCAGCAGTTGAAGGACAAGCGCGACGCAGAGGGTGCGACTCGCGAATTTTTGCGCAAGAACTGTAGTCTATTATGTAGCGTGTTTGCACCACGCGACGGAATCCCCGGCGCATCGTTTAAAGCACTCGGCAAGTGTCGGAAGAGATTTGTGCTGAGACTGAACTCGTGTGTAGGTGCAAGCTCGATGGACCCTGATCAACTGAAGAAAATTGCCACCGAGGACGACGTCCGGAAGGCGATTCTCGTATTGGAGGGGTAAACACACATCCCGGCGACTCGGCACCCCGTCAGTCAAAAAGTCTCCTACTAGGCGAAACGGCCCTTTCCACCGATCCAGTGCTTTCCGCTGTGACACTTTCGAGTTGGTCCCACTCATGTGAGTGTGTTGTGAAATCGATGCCCAGCTGCTGAAATGCGTTCTCTCGCCATTCATAGCATATGCCCATTTGGGACACCACTCCTTATTTTTTTAAGATTAGACATACCCATAGAGGGTACAAGATGTGTTTATTTGTTTGGCGCATGTGGGGTTGGCAGGTAAACCCTTACCCGCGCCCTCTACATGCGGCGTTTTGCAAGCACGACTTAGAGCATAAGTTGAAAACAAACTTCAAACTCATCATCGATCATGCTCCCAAGTAGGCGACGCTCGTGTGAGTGCATTACGTACCATTGTACGAGAACCGTACCGTACTGCGCTTACCCCACACGAGGCCAGTGTGGGAGTTTCACCAACTAAAGCCTTCCAATAACATGCAAACAAACATTAGTGCATTCCCGGCATTGACCAAAAAGGGTGTGCCCTACACGTCCGGGCGTCGGCCCATTCGAGTAATGCGAGGAGGAGCAAGGCAAATCTCACGGAGAAAATATTTCGGGAGTGCGATACATGAACTAAAACAAAGCAATATATGGGAGGGCTTGGCGCTAGAACTAGAAAAACCTCCCGCCATTTGTTGTAAACTGAATTGCGCCATGAAGGGGGGGACACCGCCTAAAAGTAAAACATTTATATCTTCAGGGGAGGTAGCGAACTGACGTATAAAACTATAAAATTCAGGGGCTAGTGTCCCAAAATTACGACGGTGACACTCCCAACGTGGACATCCTAGTAGGATATAGGTCTATTTGCGACCCCTCCCATTTGGTTTGCCCCACCATCTACTGGCACACGAAAACAAGATGATAATTCATTCAAACGAGAATATGTGGCCCTAGGCTAGTGTCCATGTCAAAAGACGCATACCGGTAATCAAAGGTTTGGATGTCATGCAAATGACATGTATACGGGGGTGTAGGCTGCCCGAGTGGCTGCAAAAGGATGGCTTTGGGGGGGATATTACGGAAACTGTTGTAGCTTCGTCATTCGGCATCAAAATTACGCAAAAATGGATTGCCACCATCGTTACTATTTGAAAAGCATAATTCTGTGGTATGCTGCAAAAAATCGTCGTTCTAGCATATTCGAGGGGGGGGGGGGGGGGGCAACGTAAGAGGTCACATGTGACCTCTTACATTTATTTGTGTTTTGGGGTTGTTAGTACATGATAATGTTCAACAAATTGAACAATCTTTACCCTCACATATGCATATGGCATATATAATACATGCATGCTTGTTTGGCATCATAATTCTACATGGAGGGCAACATAATGACAAACCCTAATATCTTAAGCCATAAACCCTAATCTTGACAACCCATGGGTATCTCGCACATCGAATAAGATGGCCAGGCTCCGCGCATGGAACATCGTACATGTAAAATTCTGCGCGCATGGCAAGTAATGGTAAAATGACGGTGACCCGAGGTTGAAGTAAATGAATCCCCCCGACCACGTCAAGTTCCGACAGTTAGCATCAACTTCAACATAATATTTTGCACTTAGTCAAGATGGTCTTGTAGACGAAGTGCTTGAGGTAGCTCCGAACATCATGCCAATGAACATACATAAAAAAGTGTTTTGTTTAAGGGGTCACATGTGACATGTTACATGTGTAAGGGGTCACATGTGACCCTTTGCACAAATAGACAATATGTTCTATAGATTCAGGCACATCCCCGCCGCGCGCATGACAATAATGGAGAAAACGTCAAGGCATGGCATGATTGCGGGTTAGACGACGGGATGTGGGAAGTACACGCGTGCGAAATTGAATCATAATGTGTAACCATGCAACGGCCCCCGCGGGAATGCCCGTGCCGTATTGTGGCAATGGGTTCCCAACATATAAAGCATGGGAATAAATACTCCGACCACTTATTAGTACATGCCGACGATGGTGTCTCGAGTCGACCCCATGCAACTACTTTAACTAGGCTAAGAGGCAACGCGTGGTTGCAAAGACCTCTAGACGGTTGGGACTCGTACGTTTTGGGCTAATTCCGCGCTTGCCCTAGCAAAACAATCCAGCCAACACACGGTCCCAAACGTCCAAGTACTTGGGCGCATACGACTAGAGTTGGCCCACCTAATCGCTTATTATGCATGTGTTTAGGGTGGGCGATTTAAGGAACGCCCTAGTCTTAGCCGTTGCCGCCGTTGCTTGTATGGGCAATATTCCTAGTTCCCGTAGTAGCGGCGATGTGGCCACCCCAGGGGCCCGTAGATGTGAGTGGTATTACTGAACCTGCGCCACATCATTGTTTTATGGCGGGTTTGGTAAATCTATAGGCTTGCAAGCCCTACCGCCATATGTACGGGATAGTAGCCCATGCGTTTAACATCACCGTAATTAACGGCGCGTCACACCTCCATGATAACGACCTTCTATCGGCAGGATGGCAGTGGAAAAAATCACCATTCAAAATAAAGGGAAAATAATGAAGAATCTTAATGATTATTTGTAATTCCTATTATTATTGGGAGATCTTACTTGCTTGTGCTATATTTAAGAAAAAGTGTTTGCGCGCGCGCGTGTGTGTGTGTGTGTGTGTGTGTGTGTGTGTGTGTGTGTGTGTGTGAGAGAGAGAGAGAGAGAGGGGGGGGGGGAGAGAGAGAGAGAGAAAAAAGAGAGAGAGGTTATATGTGTATATGAGTGTTAGTGTGTGTGATCGGGTGTGTGGAAACATGTTCATATTGTATGCATAAATAATTGTGTGACCAAGTCGGTGTGCGTGTGAAAACATAGATATTATCATGTTTCTGGAAAACATTTGAGACTGTGTGTGTGTGTGTGTGTGTGTGTGTGTGTGTGTGTGTGTGTGTGTGTGTGTGTTTTTGTGTGACTGTGTGAGAATATGTATGAAAATAGCCATGCATGTGTGTGTGTGTGTTTGTGTGTGTGTGTGTGTGTGTGTGTGAAAGAGCCGGTGTGGAAATTGTCTGACTGAGAGGGGAGGGAGAGAGAGAGCAAGAGAGAGAGAGAGAGAGAGAGAGAGACATTTGTAGTACGGCGTTGCATACTCGATGGCCGGATTGTGTTTTGTACGTCCGATAGAAGCTACCCCTCAAAATATAATGTACCTCCTATGGACCACGGGCATAGCGTTAGGAGGGGATACTTGCTAGTGTTGTTGGGTAGGCCGAGTTAATGGGACAGACGGGAAGGGAAGGGGTTCGCACCGTGCATGGAATGCTTCCTGGGTCATAGCCTTTGAAACGGTAAGGAAGTCCACCACAAGCTGCACAATGGCACTATCTACCGTATAGCGTCGGTAAGTGGCTTGTCGGGGATAAGGTTTTGGCGGTGGGGTGAAATGTGTGTCAAGTTCCATTGAGGCCCTTGCACGGGCCGTGGTTCAAAACAAGAAACGGCCGTGGCGACCCATGATGGGTAGTCTTCACCCCCCGCCAGGCATGTGTGCTCGTAAGGGCGGCTACTAGCCTTCCATCTAGTCATGTTGTATGGACACCCGACGCGCGGCTGAGGTGCTCCCGGTGTTAAGAGAGATCTTTCACTTTTTTGAAGGGACTTGCCAAACTACATCCGGATGCGGCGGGGGAACCAGTCCGCGGCGAGCCAGCGCCTACGGCCTTGGCGTAATCATGTGCGTAGCGCATCACGACTTGGTAGTCAACCGACTCCGTGGCGAGGGCATGAACAACGCGAGGGGGGGTCTCTACTAATATGTGGTCAAATTCACGCGCGTCGTCGCTTTCGTGAGAGGCGGGACGTTCGCTTGGCGGTAGCCCAAAGTACGCGGTAGGCACGGGCGCGCATGACTCCACACGTGTGATCGAGGGTGGGCCCGAGGGGTCGACGGTAACGGCTGCAGCGCCGCAACCGGCAAGTGGGGTCGGTGGAGAGTAGGCGGCCAACGTACTATGTGGCACTTGACTGTTGGCCAGAAAAGTGATTACATTGACTACGCGTGGGTCAAGGCGAGATCCGAGGCGGGGAGGTGGCGAATCTTAAGTGTAGTCCTTACCAACTTACGCGGCCACTATTGATGAACTACTTTTAGAGATTGGATACATGTACACGTACACATAATTTGAAAAGCGAATAAGTTTAGAATGGTCTGTCCAGAAGCTCAATTCAAACGAGGATACAAGCAAGATCGTAGTCTCCAGTATGCTAGTGAATAAAAGTAACATTTCCAAATACTATTTAGAATGGCGAGATCGGACAACTTTCGCATCTTTGGTAGGACAATGTCCTCGGGCTTATTAGGTTTTTTCCTCTTTTCTTCTTTTTGCTTGGTGGCCTCCACTGCTTTTTCTTGTAAGAAAATTTTTGTATAATGCCCAAGGTCCCAACCCGTGTCGATGGACGCCTGAGCGGTGGTCGCTACAGCGCGGTGAGAGCACGGTGAAGAAAAAATGTATTTGATAAAAGAAAAAGAGAATAAAAGAAAAAATAAAAGAAAAGAAAAAGAGAAGAAAAGAGAAGAAAAGAAAAGAAAAGAAAAGAAAAAAGAGAGAGAGAGAGAGAGAGAGAGAGAGAGAGAGAGAGAGAGAGAGAGAGAGAGAGAGAGAGAGAGAGAGAGAGAGAAAAGAAAAGAAAAGAAAAGAAAAGAAAAGAAAAGAAAAGAAAAGAAAAGAAAAGAAAAGAAAAGAAAAGAAAAGAAAAGAAAAGAAAAGAAAAGAATATAATAGAAAAGAAAAGAAAAGAAAAGAAAAGAAAAGAAAAGAAAAGAAAAGAAAAGAATAGAATAGAAAAGAAAAGAAAAGAAAAGAAAAGAAGAGAAAAGAAAAGAAAAAAATAAAAAAATATAATAGAAGAAAAGAAAAGAAAAGAAAGAAAAAAATGAAAAAATATAATAGAATAATAGAAAAGAAAAGAAAAGAAAAAATTTAATATTTACCCTAGGGCACGTTTTGCCAAAGATGTCAGCAAATTGTCTTTTGCTTACAATTTGGCCAAAAGACGCCCACAGACAGGGTCTGGGGGTCGATTAGAGCAGGATTATAGGGATGGGTGGAAGGGTTCGCGCGAAGCCTAGATTGGCTGAGCGCGAAAGCAGAGAGTGCCTAGGCTCGTGGCTAGTTACGGCTTATAAGGCACGGGCTAGCTAGAGCTGACCGTTGGGGAAGTCGTTGGTCGTTGGCTGCGTCTAACTGTTCGGGCAAGGTGGTTGCCCTGCAGGCGAGACGCGCCGATATTAACGGTAACAGTAACCGCTAGAGTTACTGTCCCGTACACATGATATTGGATATGCAAACCTCTAGATTCAAATCAATCTGACCATTTACCCTAGGGCACGTTTTGCCAGTAACCTAAAGCCAAAGGCTTGCACAGCCAGAATTAGTGTTGCGGGGGGGACGGAGTGAGCCAGCCGAAGAACCGCCAAGCAGCAGGTGTTGGGGTCATGGTTGGGTCAATATATTTGCCTTCGGTCACAGAGCTGTTTTTGGCCCAGCCACCCATAAATTTGATTACGGGGAGGGGCGCGCCAATGCAGCTGGCAGCGGACGCTGCACCTTTCCGTAGGCTGTGCGACGTCCACTTGAAACCGGCGGGTGCGGATGAGTCGACGGTGCGGAGGGCGAGGGTGAGCCAGGCGGAGATGGTGGACGCGGCGCCCCACTCAGTAGAAGGTTCGGAAGGTGAGAAGCTCCAAAAGGCGAGTGGGGGTGGCGTGTTGTAGAATTTGTTGCAGAAGGTCGCGCGCTGCTCCGTGTAGTAGTCGAGCAGGTCTGCCAAGACGGGGTTAGCGGCTACAGGGATAGCGATGACAGGTTTATCGGCCGCGTCGCGGCGCTGGTCCCCTTTAGATTTGCGCACGAATAGGCAGATTTGTTGAGAGGGCCTGTCGACCACTAGGTCGCCGGTCTGGCAGCGGGCGCCAGTTTCGGCGCGGTAGAAAAACATGTAATTGACACACACCGCTAAACATGCTCTGAAGCGCTGCATCTGAGGGAGGGAAGCAGGGGTCCACGCGAAAGTTCTGTGTAGGGTGTTGGCGGCGTGTAGGATGTCCAGAGCGACTTGTGCGGGTAGCGGGAGGCGAGCGGCGGTGGGCAGCAGGCGGTGCTGTAGCATTTCGAGTCCACGGCGGGCGTCCGCCAGGAGTTCGCCCACGGCGATAGGTTGGCGCCGGTGGTCGCGGAAGAACTTGTTAATTGCGGAGAAGTAAGGCTGCAGCGAGCTGGCAGCGACCGTTCCCAAGAGGGCTAGCCAGGCCGTGTAGCGGACCATCGTGGCCGGCGTGGCCTGTAGCGGGGCGATATTTTCCTCTGCACAAAAAATAAAAAACTGTCTGATTGCGCTCTGGTAGCTCGAGTACGCAGAGGGCGCTAGCGGGTTGCTGAGTAGGGCAACCGCTGTAACCCCGAGCTTATCCGATCCTAGGAGGTCTTGAAAAGTTTCAGCCAGTTCGGAGGACCAGGGCGACTGTGCTGCTTCGCGGCGTAATCCGTAGCGCGGCGGTCCTGTACGCAGAGGGAGGACGTGCTGTACATGAGTATTTAATCGGTCCGGGCGTATCGCCCGGCCAATCGCACCGCGTCGATTGTAGAGCCAAGAGGGGGTGATAGCCGAAAGGCCACGATGCTCCACGCGGGAGGTCCGACCCCTTCGCGCTTGCCTAGCCTGCCGGGAAAGAACAGGTCGCGGGACGCTGGGAAGTGCACGGTCTCGGTGGCCAAGCGGGCGAACGCGTGGTACCACGTTTTGTTTCGCCAGTAGGGGGCGATGACAGTCGCCGCGGCTTGGGCTTGTTCGAGTTTTGCGGCGAGTGCTGGTAGGGCAGACCAAGGGGGGTTGCAGTAGTTGTTCTCGCGTTTCCACGCAGCGTCGGGGAGGTGTAGGCAGTCGATGTCCTCGCACAGGGGGTCGCGCTAGCGGGCGTTGAAGCGCGGCAGTTGCGTGTTGAGCATAGAAGCGAAACGGTCGATCGTATGCGGGCCCCACCGGCGCTGAAGGTGGTGGAAGAGTTGTGGGTTTAGTTGCCAGTCTTCGGAGTCCATCTCGCGGCTGAGCGTGTCGGCCCAGACGTTGGCGGCCGACCGGATGTAGCGTGGGCGGATGTGGATGTCGTTGGTGTCGAGTAGGAACCACAAACGCCGGAGTTCGGTCATCATGACGGGCGACCGGGATGTAAGCTTGGTTAGGACGGCGACCACGGCAGTGTTGTCCTCGTGGAGGAGGACTTGTCGCCCTCGGAGTTGCGGTAGAAAGGATTCGACCGCGTGCCAGACCGCTCGAAGCTCCTTCCACGTAATGTGTTGGAGGCGGTCGGGGGCGCTCCAAAACCCCCGGGCTTGGTAATTGGCGTCCTCGTTGAGGACGGCCCCCCATCCGTAGTCGCTCGAGTCGGCGTGCAAATAGGCGGTCTCGATGGGCTTGTAGATGGACCGGCCGTTGTGTTGGGAGGGTACCGTACGCCACCACTCGAGGTCGCGTCGAAGTTGGTGGGTGAGGCGCACGCGTCCTCCCCAACCGGTACGGGTTGCCAAGACGTTGTGGAGCTCGCGCAAAAAGAATCGGGCGGGCGCGATGGCGAGGTACAGAAATTGCGCTTTTCCCGCGAAGGCTGCGAGTTGGCGTGTGGGTAGCCATCGTGCGTTGGACGCTGCTCGTCCGAGCAAGGACGAAGCGTGTTGTGCGAGGTGTCGCAGTTTCTCGAGTGGGGCGCGAAACTCGCCGCGTCGTAAATCCACCGTGAGGCCCAAGTGGTCGCCGACTTGCGTTGGTGTCCACACACCTTTCTTGGGGTTGCGTTGTAGGCCGAGGCTGTCTAGCAGGGCTTGGACGCGCTGCCGAAGGAGTAGTGCCTCGTCGTACGAATCCGCCAAGAAGAGGAAGTCGTCCATGTAGGGGAGGAGTCGGGTTCCTCGCCATCGCGCGTTCCGGAGGAAGCGCTTGGACGGGCGGCGTGGGCCGGCCGGTGTAGATGCGGGAGTGGGAGGCGGTGGGCGGCGTAGGTGGTTCGTAAACACTTGCGTGAGCTTGCAAAAGTAGTAGGCGGAGCCCGACCACCCCATGGGGAGGCATGCGAGGCGCCATAGGGTGCCGCGGTAGTTGACCGTGAAGTAGTCTCGGTCTTTCTCCCGGATGCCAAGGGTGTAGTACCGATCGGTGAGGTCGAGTGAGACGAAGTAGTCCCCCGGTCGAGATAGATGGCGGAGGTGCTTGAGGGTCTCGCAAGTCATGTTGAATGTTGAGCAATAGCGGTTGAGTTCTCGAAGGTCGATAATCAAGCGCCATTGATTGCATCCGGGTTTTGGCACCAAAAACATCCGGGAGACGTAGCGGGGGTTCGTAGAGCGCTCCCACGCGCCGCAAGCCTCGAAGCGTGGTAGTTCCGAGTTGAGAAACTCGAGTTGGTCGGGTGTGGCGTCTAGCATGAAGATGCCATGGTTGAACGGCCTGGGACGTAGGCCGTGCTTGAACTTCACACGTACGCCGTGGCGGATCCAACTTAGGACTTGGCCGCTCGCGCCGATGCACTCCCACTCCCGCCATTTTCGACGTACACGGTGGCGCATGAAGGAAGATGTCGGGGAGCAGGAATCGGCGCGGCGGGCCACACTATCATTTCTTGCTTGGGGTTTTAGCCGAGTCGGTCGGCTTGGGGGGTGGAGCGGCTCGTGCCGCGGCTGCTGCTGCTGCAGCAGCGGCCTTGCGTTTGTCGGCGGCGGCTTTGCGGGTTCGAGCGTCGGGGCCGGTGGGCTTGTCCGGCGTGACCTTTGCGAAAGCGGCGCCGGCGGCGGCTTTGCTGGCGGCGTGTAAGCTGACTTCAAGCGTGCGGTCGACGAAAGCTTGGCGTAGCGCGTCCAATGGGCCGGAGACCGCGGTAGGGCGCGGTCGGCAAAAGCGCTAGTGTGCCAATTCGGCAAACACGCGGTCCGCATCTGTGCTCGTTTGTCCGCCCTTGGTGAGGCGGAGGAAGCCCAATCGAGTACGGGCGGCCTCCTCCGTCGCTGTGTGGGTGCGATGGCCCGCTCGGATGAGGGCAATCGCTGCCGCCTGCTCTGTCGGTAGAGGTGGGCCGTGCGACAACGTGTCCAAAGCCTCGCCAATTGCCGCGTTGGCGCAACTGTCGAAGAAGTCATAGCACCCGATGTGTAGGTACTCGTCGTATGCTGCTTGGGTGCGTTTGTCGCTTAGAGCGCGGGCGGTGTCGTCCGTGAGAGTCCACAGACGTTGCTCCTCGACGTCTCGAGGGGGACGTTCGAGGCCGGCCGGGATGACTTCGCCGTAGTAGGTGAAGTCGACAAACTCGGCCGCGGAGGGGTCGGGTTCGTCGTCGAGCATGTCGATAGGTGGCTCGGGGGCCGCCTTACCACCCTCCGTCGCTGTTGCGTCGGCGGGAATGGACTGTTGTGGATCAGTAGGAGCAGGTGTAGCTGTCGTCTGCTGGAGCTGGGCGAGTAAGGCAGCGTTAGCCGCCAAAAACGGTTCCGTTATCCGTTGTTCCGATGCCAAAACTGCCGTACGAATCTGTTCGGTTGTGCGTTGTTCGAGTGAGGTAGCGTGAGGGTCGGCCGCTGCGGCGGATGTAGACTGCTCAGGCTGCATATTGGGGAACTGCGTAGCTGAACGAGGGGAAGTGTCGCGTGACGCTCGAGTGCGCATGGGACGAAAAGTAAGATTGACACCCTACTCGACTACGAGAGTCGAGACTGCATTCGCGCGAAGCCTAGATTGGCTGAGTGCGAAAGCAGAGAGTGCCTAGGCTCGTGGCTAGTTACGGCTTATAAGGCACGGGCTAGCTAGAGCTGACCGTTGGGGAAGTCGTTGGTCGTTGGCTGCGTCTAACTGTTCGGGCAAGGTGGTTGCCCTGCAGGCGAGACGCGCCGATATTAACGGTAACAGTAACCGCTAGAGTTACTGTCCCGTACACATGATATTGGATATGCAAACCTCTAGATTCAAATCAATCTGACCATTTACCCTAGGGCACGTTTTGCCAGTAACCTAAAGCCAAAGGCTTGCACAGCCAGAATTAGTGTTGCGGGGGGGACGGAGTGAGCCAGCCGAAGAACCGCCAAGCAGCAGGTGTTGGGGTCATGGTTGGGTCAATATATTTGCCTTCGGTCACAGAGCTGTTTTTGGCCCAGCCACCCATAAATTTGATTACGGGGAGGGGCGCGCCAATGCAGCTGGCAGCGGACGCTGCACCTTTCCGTAGGCTGTGCGACGTCCACTTGAAACCGGCGGGTGCGGATGAGTCGACGGTGCGGAGGGCGAGGGTGAGCCAGGCGGAGATGGTGGACGCGGCGCCCCACTCGGTAGAAGGTTCGGAAGGTGAGAAGCTCCAAAAGGCGAGTGGGGGTGGCGTGTTGTAGAATTTGTTGCAGAAGGTCGCGCGCTGCTCCGTGTAGTAGTCGAGCAGGTCTGCCAAGACGGGGTTAGCGGCTACAGGGATAGCGATGACATGTTTATCGGCCGCGTCGCGGCGCTGGTCCCCTTTAGATTTGCGCACGAATAGGCAGATTTGTTGAGAGGGCCTGTCGACCACTAGGTCGCCGGTCTGGCAGCGGGCGCCAGTTTCGGTGCGGTAGAAAAACATGTAATTGACACACACCGCTAAACATGCTCTGAAGCGCTGCATCTGAGGGAGGGAAGCAGGGGTCCACGCGAAAGTTCTGTGTAGGGTGTTGGCGGCGTGTAGGATGTCCAGAGCGACTTGTGCGGGTAGCGGGAGGCGAGCGGCGGTGGGCAGCAGGCGGTGCTGTAGCATTTCGAGTCCACGGCGGGCGTCCGCCAGGAGTTCGCCCACGGCGATAGGTTGGCGCCGGTGGTCGCGGAAGAACTTGTTAATTGCGGAGAAGTAAGGCTGCAGCGAGCTGGCAGCGACCGTTCCCAAGAGGGCTAGCCAGGCCGTGTAGCGGACCATCGTGGCCGGCGTGGCCTGTAGCGGGGCGATATTTTCCTCTGCACAAAAAATAAAAAACTGTCTGATTGCGCTCTGGTAGCTCGAGTACGTAAAGGGCGCTAGCGGGTTGCTGAGTAGGGCAACCGCTGTAACCCCGAGCTTATCCGATCCTAGGAGGTCTTGAAAAGTTTCAGCCAGTTCGGAGGACCAGGGCGACTGTGCTGCTTCGCGGCGTAATCCGTAGCGCGGCGGTCCTGTACGCAGAGGGAGGACGTGCTGTACATGAGTATTTAATCGGTCCGGGCGTATCGCCCGGCCAATCGCACCGCGTCGATTGTAGAGCCAAGAGGGGGTGATAGCCGAAAGGCCACGATGCTCCACGCGGGAGGTCCGACCCCTTCGCGCTTGCCTAGCCTGCCGGGAAAGAACAGGTCGCGGGACGTTGGGAAGTGCACGGTCTCGGTGGCCAAGCGGGCGAACGCGTGGTACCACGTTTTGTTTCGCCAGTAGGGGGCGATGACAGTCGCCGCGGCTTGGGCTTGTTCGAGTTTTGCGGCGAGTGCTGGTAGGGCAGACCAAGGGGGGTTGCAGTAGTTGTTCTCGCGTTTCCACGCAGCGTCGGGGAGGTGTAGGCAGTCGATGTCCTCGCACAGGGGGTCGCGCCAGCGGGCGTTGAAGCGCGGCAGTTGCGTGTTGAGCATAGAAGCGAAACGGTCGATCGTATGCGGGCCCCACCGGCGCTGAAGGTGGTGGAAGAGTTGTGGGTTTAGTTGCCAGTCTTCGGAGTCCATCTCGCGGCTGAGCGTGTCGGCCCAAACGTTGGCGGCCGACCGGATGTAGCGTGGGCGGATGTGGATGTCGTTGGTGTCGAGTAGGAACCACAAACGCCGGAGTTCGGTCATCATGACGGGCGACCGGGATGTAAGCTTGGTTAGGACGGCGACCACGGCAGTGTTGTCCTCGTGGAGGAGGACTTGTCGCCCTCGGAGTTGCGGTAGAAAGGATTCGACCGCGTGCCAGACCGCTCGAAGCTCCTTCCACGTAATGTGTTGGAGGCGGTCGGGGGCGCTCCAAAACCCCCGGGCTTGGTAATTGGCGTCCTCGTTGAGGACGGCCCCCCATCCGTAGTCGCTCGAGTCGGCGTGCAAATAGGCGGTCTCGATGGGCTTGTAGATGGACCGGCCGTTGTGTTGGGAGGGTACCGTACGCCACTACTCGAGGTCGCGTCGAAGTTGGTGGGTGAGGCGCACGCGTCCTCCCCAACCGGTACGGGTTGCCAAGACGTTGTGGAGCTCGCGCAAAAAGAATCGGGCGGGCGCGATGGCGAGGTACAGAAATTGCGCTTTTCCCGCGAAGGCTGCGAGTTGGCGTGTGGGTAGCCATCGTGCGTTGGACGCTGCTCGTCCGAGCAAGGACGAAGCGTGTTGTGCGAGGTGTCGCAGTTTTTCGAGTGGGGCGCGAAACTCGCCGCGTCGTAAATCCACCGTGAGGCCCAAGTGGTCGCCGACTTGCGTTGGTGTCCACACACCTTTCTTGGGGTTGCGTTGTAGGCCGAGGCTGTCTAGCAGGGCTTGGACGCGCTGCCGAAGGAGTAGTGCCTCGTCGTACGAATCCGCCAAGAAGAGGAAGTCGTCCATGTAGGGGAGGAGTCGGGTTCCTCGCCATCGCGCGTTCCGGAGGAAGCGCTTGGACGGGCGGCGTGGGCCGGCCGGTGTAGATGCGGGAGTGGGAGGTGGTGGGCGGCGTAGGTGGTTCGTAAACACTTGCGTGAGCTTGCAAAAGTAGTAGGCGGAGCCCGACCACCCCATGGGGAGGCATGCGAGGCGCCATAGGGTGCCGCGGTAGTTGACCGTGAAGTAGTCTCGGTCTTTCTCCCGGATGCCAAGGGTGTAGTACCGATCGGTGAGGTCGAGTGAGACGAAGTAGTCCCCCGGTCGAGATAGATGGCGGAGGTGCTTGAGGGTCTCGCAAGTCATGTTGAATGTTGAGCAATAGCGGTTGAGTTCTCGAAGGTCGATAATCAAGCGCCATTGATTGCATCCGGGTTTTGGCACCAAAAACATCCGGGAGACGTAGCGGGGGTTCGTAGAGCGCTCCCACGCGCCGCAAGCCTCGAAGCGTGGTAGTTCCGAGTTGAGAAACTCGAGTTGGTCGGGTGTGGCGTCTAGCATGAAGATGCCATGGTTGAACGGCTTGGGACGTAGGCCGTGCTTGAACTTCACACGTACGCCGTGGCGGATCCAACTTAGGACTTGGCCGCTCGCGCCGATGCACTCCCACTCCCGCCATTTTCGACGTACACGGTGGCGCATGAAGGAAGATGTCGGGGAGCAGGAATCGGCGCGGCGGGCCACACTATCATTTCTTGCTTGGGGTTTTAGCCGAGTCGGTCGGCTTGGGGGGTGGAGCGGCTCGTGCCGCGGCTGCTGCTGCTGCAGCAGCGGCCTTGCGTTTGTCGGCGGCGGCTTTGCGGGTTCGAGCGTCGGGGCCGGTGGGCTTGTCCGGCGTGACCTTTGCGAAAGCGGCGCCGGCGGCGGCTTTGCTGGCGGCGTGTAAGCTGACTTCAAGCGTGCGGTCGACGAAAGCTTGGCGTAGCGCGTCCAATGGGCCGGAGACCGCGGTAGGGCGCGGTCGGCAAAAGCGCTAGTGTGCCAATTCGGCAAACACGCGGTCCGCATCTGTGCTCGTTTGTCCGCCCTTGGTGAGGCGGAGGAAGCCCAATCGAGTACGGGCGGCCTCCTCCGTCGCTGTGTGGGTGCGATGGCCCGCTCGGATGAGGGCAATCGCTGCCGCCTGCTCTGTCGGTAGAGGTGGGCCGTGCGACAACGTGTCCAAAGCCTCGCCAATTGCCGCGTTGGCGCAACTGTCGAAGAAGGCATAGCACCCGATGTGTAGGTACTCGTCGTATGCTGCTTGGGTGCGTTTGTCGCTTAGAGCGCGGGCGGTGTCGTCCGTGAGAGTCCACAGACGTTGCTCCTCGACGTCTCGAGGGGGACGTTCGAGGCCGGCCGGGATGACTTCGCCGTAGTAGGTGAAGTCGACAAACTCGGCCGCGGAGGGGTCGGGTTCGTCGTCGAGCATGTCGATAGGTGGCTCGGGGGCCGCCTTACCACCCTCCGTCGCTGTTGCGTCGGCGGGAATGGACTGTTGTGGATCAGTAGGAGCAGGTGTAGCTGTCGTCTGCTGGAGCTGGGCGAGTAAGGCAGCGTTAGCCGCCAAAAACGGTTCCGTTATCCGTTGTTCCGATGCCAAAACTGCCGTACGAATCTGTTCGGTTGTGCGTTGTTCGAGTGAGGTAGCGTGAGGGTCGGCCGCTGCGGCGGATGTAGACTGCTCAGGCTGCATATTGGGGAACTGCGTAGCTGAACGAGGGGAAGTGTCGCGTGACGCTCGAGTGCGCATGGGACGAAAAGTAAGATTGACACCCTACTCGACTACGAGAGTCGAGACTGCATTCGCGCGAAGCCTAGATTGGCTGAGCGCGAAAGCAGAGAGTGCCTAGGCTCGTGGCTAGCTACGGCTTATAAGGCACGGGTTAGCTAGAGCTGACCGTCGGGGAAGTCGTTGGTCGTTGGCTGCGTCTAACTGTTCGGGCAAGGTGGTTGCCCTGCAGGCGAGACGCGCCGATATTAACGGTAACAGTAACCGCTAGAGTTACTGTCCCGTACACATGATATTGAATATGCAAACCTCTAGATTCAAATCAATCTGACCATAATATAATAGATTAAAAAAGAAAAGAAAAGAAAAGAAAGAAAAAAAAATAATAGAATAAAAGAAAAGAAGAGAAAAGAAAAGAAAAGAAAAGAAAAGAAAAAGGAAGAGTGTAGACGGTTCCCCGGGAGCCGGGTCCCCCCCCATGGAAATATGTATATGTGTACAAAATTTCCGATTTCTTACTATTTCTTCATGCTGCATGGTCATCAGCAAATGGCGGTTGCGTAACACGGATGCAACAACTATGTAATATACTAACGTTTGGACACGACACCACGTCCAAACATAGCTAGTTGGGCAGCAACTAAGACCATTAGAAAATAACATGACCGCGCCAATGTTGTGAGGGGATCGGCGGTTGACTTTTGACAAGGGGGCAACTTGAATATTACGGCGATGCCACTCGCCTCCTCATCCACCGCACTTCGGGCGCCTATGCTTCGGAGTCATCCCACGATGCTCGTAATTAACTCGCCAAGCACGTACCGATGTCTCCAAGCAAGGGGCGAGCGCACCCAAAACGTGCAGAGATGGATGGAGGGACCACCCAAGCCAACAGTGGGTGCACAAGGTGGCGGTTGCTAGGAGGGCGCCTCGCGAGGCGGGTCATCTTTGTTTCGCACTCCAAGAGGCAATCCACGAGGTTCAAGGCGATGTTGACGCCCTTTGGCCCTTAACCGTTGACACGGCAATACGGCATGCCCTGATGATCCCAGACAACATATATTCAAGAGGGGCAAGGACGTGGCTAGCATTGCTACTCCCCACACATGTGTTGATGAGCGTTTCACAACTCGTAAGATGTTGCAATACTTCTGCTTCTTGAAATAGCCAATCGGCGGGAATCATCATTCTCACCCGTGTCGCGTTGCACATTGAGGTACACCTCACGGGTGTGGCAAACGGCAACGCTCCCCCCCCCCCGCGCGCAGCCATCAAATGCAGTTGTGACGCCTCCATGGATTGAGCTGCCGCATGTGCAATAGAGGCTCTAATGCAATGCCTCACTTGCACATTGCCACATAATAATAGCGCGAAGTGGGGACTCGCACGCTCGCCAATGATATTGTACCTTGTGACATAGCTAAGACGGTGGCAACTCGCAGATCGAACCCCTTGGTAGATGTGAACGCTCGCAATCATAATCCATGTGGGGGTCACAGGCCGGATCATCGGTGCACCTTGTTCACGTCATGCACAATGATTTTCATGCTTCACACTCATCCATCAATGGTATGCCGATGTTTTAACGTGCACGCAAAATTCCACCACAAAAGTAATCACTCTCCGAAAAAAGGCGATTGAGTATTCACTTGGGGTGTAGTCATTCGCATCATCAACTAGATTTTCGAAGTTTCCATTGAATTGGTGCATGCCGCGGTGAGCGCCTTACGGTGAGCAACGGCGAATATCTGGGGGAAACATTTGCTTCATCGATCAGCCGTCAGCCGCAACGGCATTGCAATCAATCTCCAAGCATACACATGCACGAATTGACACGCAAATACATATGCACAAAAATAGTAAAACAAATACACACACACACACACACACACACACACACACACACACACACGCGCGCGCGCGCGCGCACACACACACACACACACACACACATGCTTACAATACCAAAACTAATGAGCATACGAGCCCACAAACGGGAATTCACACCACAGCATACATACAATAACATTATTTCAATCCCTAAGACGGATACATAAATACGCAAACACGAAAAAACTCTCACACACACGCACACACGCACGGTGGCAAGTTGAGGATGATCGTTACTTCGTCATGCAAGCGCAGTTGTCATCGTCGTCCATGTTGTGCTTGTGTGATCAAGTGAACTCCACCACTTAGAAGTCGTCGTACACTAGTTTGGACGGTGATGATGCTGGCATATGATGAGAATTGTGAAATCAGACGCAACACAGATTACAAAAAGCGCAGTATTATAGTGACTACCTATGAGTATCTTATTTAGTCAGATTGGTTTTAAATCTAGAGGTTTGCAAAACTTACTTACATATGTGACAGAACGCAAACCTGAACGGTAAAGCGATACTGTAAAAGCGGCGCGTCTCACCCAGTCCTCGAGGTGACCCTCGAGGACTGAGGAAACGCCTAGCGCAACGCCCCATGCCCTGCCCCTAGCAGCACTAGCTAGCGGCAGCCCCTTAAGCCGGTGCAACCCCCGAGCACTGGCACTCTCTGCTTTGCGCTCGCCCATCTGGCTCGCGCAATTGCAGTCTCGACTCTCGTAGTCGAGCAGGGTGTCAGTTTTACATCGCCTCATGCGCACTCGAGCGTCACGAGACACTTCCCCCCGTTCTAAGTCGCCGTCTAACATCATGCAGCCTGAGCCGTCGTCCTCCGCCCCCGGAGTCGACCCCCTCCCCTCTGTAATCGAACAGCGTACCTCCGAACAGATTCAAAGCGCGGTTTCGGCCCTCGAACTCCGATTGGCTGAGCAGATTCAGGCGTCTAATACCGCCTTACTAGCCCAGCTCGAACGTTTAACAGGCCCGACCGAGCTTCCGAATCAACAGCAGTCCATTCCCCCTGACGCGACCATTGCGACTGAGGGTGGTAAGGCAGCCCCTGAGCAGCCTATCGACCTGCTGAACGACGACCCCGAGCTCCACGAGCCCGAATTCGTCGATTTTGCCTCCTACGGCAAACTCATTCCGGCCGGTTTGGAACGACCCCCTCGCGACATCGACGAACCTCGTCTGTGGACGCTAACGGACGACACGGCCCGCTTCCTCAACGACCGGAAATCTCAAGCGGGGTACGACGAGTACCTCCACCTCGGGTGCTATGCCTTCTTCGACAGCTGCGCCAACGCGGCAATCAGCGAGGCTTTGGACACGCTGTCAACCGGACCTCCTCTACCAGCGGAGCAGGCGACGGCCGTTGCCCTCATCCGAGCGGGTCATCGCACCCACACAGCGACGGAGGGGGCCGCCCGTACTCGACTGGGCTTCCTCCGCCTCACCAAGGGCGGACAAACGAGCTCGGATTCGGACCGAGTGTTCGCAGAACTTGCCCACGAGCGTTTCTGCCGCCCACGCCCTACCGCGGTCTCGAGCGCACTGGACGAGCTACGCCAAGCGTTCGTCGATCGGACCCTCGAAGTCAGCCTACATGCCGCCAGCAAAGCAGCTGCTGGAGCAGCGTTCGCTCGCGTCACGCCGGACAAGCCCCCCGGACAAGACGCCAAGGCCAAGAAGGCAGCCGCCGACAAGCGCAAGGCCGCAGCAGCAGCAGCAGCAGCTACAGCGTCCGGGACTAAACCCATCGACGGAGCGAAGGCCACCAAAAAATGATGGTGTGACCCGCCGCTCCGATTCCTGCTCCCCGTCCTCCAACTACATGCGTCACCGCGTGCGGCTAAGATGGCGGGAGTGGGAGCATATCGGCGCGAGCGGTCAAGTCGTGAACTGGATCCGCCATGGCGTGCGGGTCAAGTTCAAAAACGGCCTACGTCCCCGACCTTTCAACCACGGTGTCTCCATGAAGGACGCCACTCAACCTCAACTCGACTTCCTAGCTACGGAGCTTCCACGCTTCGAGGCCTGCGGGGCCTGGGAGCGCGCCTCCAACCCTCGCTACGTCTCCCGAATGTTCCTCGTCCCGAAACCCGGTATAAACAAGTGGCGGCTTATCATCGACCTCCGCGAACTCAACACCTACTGCGCGGAGTTCAAGATGTCGTGCGAGACCCTCAAGCACTTACGCCACTTGTCCCGCCCAGGCGACTACTTCGTCTCCCTCGACCTGGCGGACGGCTACTACACGCTCGGCATTCGGGAAGAGGACCGCGACTTTTTTACGGTCAACTACCGCGGCGAGCTGTGGCGCCTCGCATGCCTACCAATGGGATGGTCGGGGTCGGCTTACTATTTTTGCAAGCTAACCCAGGTGTTCACGAACTACTTGCGTCGGGCGCCTACCCCGATGACCGCCGGCTCCGAGACGCCATACAAACCGTCACGACGTTTCCTCCGCAACGTCCGATGGCGCGGAGTACGACTGCTACCTTACATGGACGACTTCATGTTCATGGCCAGTTCGTACGACGCAGCTCTACTGCTACGCGACCGCATCGAGACCCTCCTCAACCGGCTAGGCCTCCAGCGCAATCCCGACAAAGGCTTGTGGCAGCCCACCCAAGTGGGCACCCACCTCGGCATGACAGTCGACCTCCTCAAAGGCGAATTCCGAGCCCCGATCGACAAGCTACAGGCCCTCGCGAAACAAGCTTCAGCGTTACTCGGCCGCGCAGCTACTTCCGCTCGGTGGCTACCCGCCAGACAACTCGCGGCGTTTGCTGGCAAGGCACAGTTCCTCTACCTCGCCATCGCACCAGCCCGTTTCTTTCTACGCGAACTACACTGCGTGCTGGCTACGCGAACTGGATGGGGCGGACGTGTACGGATGACACATCAACTACGCCGCGACCTCGAGTGGTGGCGCACTGTGCCCAACCAACACAACGGCCGCTCCATCTACAAACCGATCGAGACCGCGTACCTACACGCCGACTCAAGTGGTTACGGGTGGGGCGCCGTCCTGAACGACAACCCTGCCTACCAAGCCCGCGGGTTTTGGTACGACGACGACCGCCAGCAACACATCACCTGGAAGGAACTCCGCGCCGTTCGTCTCGCGATCGAGTCCTTTTTGCCACAACTCCGAGGCCGACACGTTCTACTACACGAGGACAACACAGCCGTCGTGGCTACGCTCTCCAAGTTGACTACGCGCTCACCGGTCATGATGACCGAATTGCGCAGGCTCTGGCACTTACTCGACGTCAACGACATCCGCATCCGGCCCCGCTACATCCGATCAGCGGCGAACATCTGGGCCGACAGCTTAAGCCGGGAGCTCGACCGCGACGACTGGCAGCTCAACCCTCGAATATTCGACTACCTTCAGTCAACGTGGGGACCACACTCCATCGACCGCTTCGCGTCAATGGAAAACGCTCAACTCCCACGTTTCAACGCCCGGTGGCGCGACCCCAAATGCGAGGACGTCGACTGTCTACACCTCCCGGACACCGCATGGCAACGAGAGATAAACTACTGCAACCCCCCGTGGTCAGCCCTTCCCGACCTCTGTGCAAAACTACGCCAATCAGGAGCAGCGGCTACCGTCATCGCCCCGTACTGGCCTCACGCACCGTGGTTTCAAGACCTCCACAGCTCAGCCGTCGAGACTATTCACTACCCCCCGTCGCGAGACATGTTCTTTCCCGGTCGGCTAGGCTCACGCGAGGGGGTCGGACGACCAGGATGGAGCGTCGTGGCCTTTCGACTGCCACGCCGGCCTGGCTCCACACCCGCAGGGGCGCAATAGGACGCACGCTACGGACTGCAAACGCCAGCCTCACAGACCTACGCGCAATGGTTACGCAAGCGAACAAGCCCGCAAGGCCTGCCCGCTACTCCTTACGGACACCCGACGCACACGCACCGTGGACTGCTAGCATGACTACCGGACTGCGAAACCTGTTGGGCACCGACCTCATCGGTACCACTGCGCTACACCTGTTAAGCAGCTCCTTAGCCCCGACCACGTACGCCAACTACGACAGCGGCTTGCGTCAATTTGCCGCGTTCTGCCACGAGGAAAATATTCACCCGCTACATGCTACTACTCAATCGGTCGTTCGCTACACGGCCTGGTTGGGATTGCAAGGTACTGTCGCTGCCGCATCGCTACAGCAGTACTACTCGGCGATCAACAAGTTTTTCCGCGACCACCAACAGCAGCCTATCGCCGTCGGCGAACTCTTAGCCGACGCGCGTCGCGGACTCGAGATGCACCAGCAACGACTACAGGCGGCGGACTCGCGCCTACCGTTACCAGCTCCGCTCGCCCTCTCGCTACTCACCGCGGCCGCTACGCTCAGTACGCACCTCCAGTGGACTCCTACTTCCCGCCACCTCATCGCTCGTTTTCGAGCGCTGCTGGCAGTGTGCACTACCTATGCGTTCTTCTGCCGGGCCGAGTCGGGAGTAAGGTGTTTATCAGGCGACCTTGTCGTCGACCGACCTTCGCAGAAAATCTGGCTTTTCATACGCAAAGCTAAGGGCGATCAGAGACGCAGCGCGGTCGACAAGCCTATCCTTGCCATCCCAACTACTGCCAATCCGGTGCTAGCCGACCTACTGGAATATTATTGCACTCAGCGGACCGCCTACTGCAAGAAATTCTACAACAGCTCCCCTCCCGCCGCACTATGGAGTTTCGCACCTTACGAAAACTCCAGCGACTGGCAAGCAGCTGCGACTCTCTCCGCCTGGCTCCGCGACGCATGCGACGCCGTCGGCGCCACACCTCCGAGCGGATTTAAATGGACATCGCACAGCCTCCGTAAAGGGGCGGCCTCCGCCGCTAGTTGCATCGGGACCCCACTCCACGTCGTCAAATACATGGGTGGTTGGGCCAAGAACAGTTCTGTCACAGAAGGGAAATACATCGACCCTACCATGACCCCATCTCCAGCGGCTTGGCAGTACTTCGGCTGGCTCGTCCCCGCTAAACCGCTTCATCAAGACTAGGCTGTGCTAAACCTCCGGTTTATTACATACTGGCAAAACGTGCCCTCGGGTAAATAGTCAGATTGGTTTTAAATCTAGAGGTTTGCAAAACTTACTTACATATGTGACAGAACGCAAACCTGAACGGTAAAGCGTTACTGTAAAAGCGGCGCGTCTCACCCAGTCCTCGAGGTGACCCTCGAGGACTGAGGAAACGCCTAGCGCAACGCCCCATGCCCTGCCCCTAGCAGCACTAGCTAGCGGCAGCCCCTTAAGCCGGTGCAACCCCCGAGCACTGGCACTCTCTGCTTTGCGCTCGCCCATCTGGCTCGCGCAACCCACCCACCCAACCCATAATTAGCGCTAATCTTCCCCCAGGCCAGGCCTGTGGTGGTCTTTTGGCCAAATTGTAAGCAAGCTGACATCTTTGGCAAAACGTGCCCTCGGGTAAATACTGCGATCGACAATCGGCGCTCATCATCGGAGCAGAAATTCGTATTTGGTCGTACCTGCGCGCCGACTTGCATCAACAAATGAGCAGGCGGCCCATCAACGTGCAGCTTCCGACCTTATGGTGAGTCGTCACAGTCGACATACGGCCACAAAAATAACGCAAGCACCATGTTATCTTCTCGATTAGCCGTCACAACTCCCACCACAAGTAAGCCAGTGAATTTAGCGCGGGCCCCGGCTGTCAAACCACGAGCAGTGCGGAGCCGCACAGTCGCTAGGAGCACTGGAGACAGGGGCAGTCCACCGCCCGATTGGCTGAGCGGCGGAAAGGTGGGGAGACTGCTTTCTGCCTTACCTCCCCGTCGAGAGTGCACTACGCAAAACATTGCAAGCATCAAGGCATAAGTGCATTGATACATAGCTTGCAAGCTAAATTGAGAACGCACTGCCCCGCTACTGATATTACCTCAAGTGTCCTGGTGCTAAATGTTCCCTCGACAGCCTTAACCTGAGGAATCGGTGTTCACTTAATAACTCGCGCTCTATTTTCAGGAATTTAGTCGGGAGGTGCTGCTGGCCTACGAACAAGCAGATGGAGGGTTTGGTCCGCGCGTTTTTGCCGCCGGAGGCCTAGCCATTGGTCTACTGGGTTCACTACCTGTGAGCATCGGGGACGTCATACGAGCACACGGCTCCACCGACGCACTGGGCGTCTTGGCCGCAAACAGCGGGCTCGCCGTGCTCGCCTGTTTGTTTATCGCTTCGAGCGTGCGTGGGAGAACTGAAAAGCTAGAACGATTAGCAAAGGAACTTGCTTTGGGCGACCTCAAGGTGGTAAGGACTGATCGCTTGGGCAATGATAAACGACTCACCTTGCGAGAGTTGCGGAGCTACAAGAGGATAGCACTAATCTATGGCACGGTAGAAAAACTGGAGAAGGACTTGGCTGCTGCTCAGGTATCACTCGCAACACAGGAGTTTGTCGCCTGCAATACGAACCCTTGATACCTTATACAGCCATTTTTTTGCAGGTGTGCCATACTTGAGCGTTTCCTTTCTGTCAGTCATCACTGACTTGACCAAAGACAACCAGATCACAAACTTTGCCTCTCTGTGGCTCGAACGAGCAGGTTTACCGGAATCGATTGAGTGCAAGCAATATACTGGTTGTTCCAGCGCCGTGCGACGCCTCTGGAGTCCGCGTCAAGCCCCCCGACTGCTCTCTCTCCCCCTCTTCAACCCAGCCGTGGTTCATATGGCCCGCACCAGGTGCATGACCGGGCAAAGCCATTTGTTTCTTTTACTGCGGAATGCATTTATGAACCGACCTGCAAACTTGGCCACCTGTGATAAGTTCTAGAATGAAACAGCTAGATTTTGGCGACTTTGTAGGTTTGCCACCCTGATATTCATTCCCGACATTGTTGTGCTGAAGGAGGCCGATTCGATGTGGACGACTACTTTCAAAATCTGCTGGGCGGGTCCCCACGCGCAGCCGAGGACGGGGCATACATCACGCTTGGGCTGGACGGGCGCGTGCGGGGATCGGGAGTTGGAAGCCCAAACTGGGATGTCCTGTTGTCAACATTCCCTCAGCAGCTACTTGACAGAGCAGGCATGGAGCTCTTTAAGGAAGCACCAGCCGCGGCAAAGGAACAGCCGAAGGTCAGCTCTGAGCATGCCTGACGGGGTCTTTCGTTCTTTCTTGCAGTTCTGTTTTCACTCTGGCCAGTCCTACTGTGCTGCCCGCCGCTGTGGCGATAGGACATTCAAACATAGTCGGAATTTAGTATTGACGTTGCACTGTTTAATTCTGCTCAGTGTGCTCTGCTGTTTTCTCAGTTTCAATGTGCCTCGGTTGCTGGCTTTGGCAGAGATGGAAGTGTGTGGGAGAAGCCATATATTTGTTAACTCATGCAGAGGAAAATGTAAAGTGGTTTTAAACCCGTGGCTGTTTATCTTTTCCCTCAGATTGGCGATGCTGACAACGACGAGACTATTCAAGAGCTGCGTCTCCTCCACAAGAGGTTCTACGCCGCACTTGACTCTGGGGATGTAACTACCATGGCAGGTTTGTGGAAAGAGAAGAGCTGCGACGATATTTCCAGCTACGTTGACCGCGGTGCCTCACTCGATGGATGGGAAACTGTTTTGAGGGAAGACCGCAGGCCTGTGGGAATGACAGCGACCGACCCCGATTTTGTGGTGAGTCCAGATGGACAGGAGGCTTGGTGTACTTCTATTGAGACCGTTAGCGGAGGTTCAACATTGCTGGCCACGCAACACATGGACCTGTCTGAGAACGGTGAATGGCTGCTGGTTGGGCACCAAACCATCCCCTACGGAAAAGACATCATAGCGAAGGTGCTGCTCACCTGCGACGCGCGAGGGTGCGTTGCGTTGCCCGCGAAGGCGGTGGCCTCCTCTGCGAGCATGAAAACCTTCAAGCTCAAGTAACGACATCCAAGCTAGAGAGAAGTTCCAGACTCAAGCCAGAAATATACATGTGTGTGTCTACTTGATTGGCAAGCAGCGCATTGTCAATTTTACAACTCTCATTATCAACTACATACATGAACATTTTTGCTCATAGAACCCCCCTACTCTGAAGTATGGAATTAATGTAGCACCCCGTCATGTTTATTACGTAGCGGACATGCATCGCGACACTGGGTTCATATTTCCACCGTTGGCCTGATAACATCTCAACCATTCGATTAGTATTGGGAAGGGCCAAATGTCCACATTCCTGCAGATGATTCACCGCCACCCCAAAGGAGTGCTGCATCACCACAACTCTTCAGTGAAAAAGTGCACCAAGGGAGACTGCCTGGGAGCCCATCAATCATGTTCAGGAGATTACAGCCGCGAGTGCTCCAAATTCGAACCGTATTGCCAGACCCTCCCGCAGCCGCCAGACAGCCGTTAGGCTTTGAGTCTGCCAAGTTAGACCGAGTGAAGTTGTTCTCATGTCTTTAAAGTGCAAGGCCTACGGCACAGCGGAAGAAACAGGCAACAAGCGTATCCCCGTCATGTGTATGTATGTGAGTGTGTGTGTGTGTGTGTGTGTGCTTGTATGTGCGCGCGTGTGTGTGTGCGTATCGGCATGTGTCTGTACCTGCGTATGCGCATGTGCGCGCGTGTGTGTCTGTTTATGTCTGTGTGTGTGTGTGTGGGGGGGGGGGGGGGTATTTGTGTGTGTGTGCGTGTGTGTGCATGCGTGATGCGGATGCTCTCGCACGCGCCCACGCGCGTGTGTTTGTGTGCTTGTTGATATGTGTGTGTGTGCGTGCGTGTGAATGCTATTAGCGCTATATACGTGTGTATGTTCCTGCGCATCTGAGTGTGTTTGTGTATACATGTGTGGGTGTGTGTATGTATATGCATAACTGTCTGAGCTTGCTGTGTGCATGTATGTGTTTGTGGGTGTGCTGACGCGTGTGTATATTGCTCTATGGGTTGTTTTGTGTGTGAGTGGGTAGGTGTCTGTGTGCGTATCCGTTCCCGTGTGCACTCACGCGCGTGCTGTGGTGTGTGTGTGTGAAAGGGGGAAGTGAAGAGAGAAGTGTGTCCGTGTGAGCGTGATTTGGTATGCGTGTGTGTATTTGTGTAATCTATATGTATTTGTCTGCAATTGTGTATGTCTTGCTGAAGTATGTAAGGGTGAGTCCGATGGAGCGTGCCTGTGAGTGTGCGTACATGCCGGTGCGTGTTTGTGTGTGCCTGCACTTTTATATTCGTGCTGGAGTACATGAGAGCGGATGCGATTGTTTGTGTGTGTTTGTGTGTATGTGTGCGTGCGCGTGTGTGAGTGTGTATGTGTGTGTGTGTGTGTGTGTGTGTGTGAGAGTATGTGTCTGCTTGCTAATACGTGTGCATGTTGCGCAGTTTGCTGCTTTTTTGTAAAAGCGCGCGCGTGAGTGTGAAGTGATAGTTTGTTTATTCATTTGGCTGTATGTTTGCTGGAGTGTGTGTGAAAGAGAGAAGTTGTGAGTGTGTTTGTGCCTGCAAGTGTGTATATGTGTGTATCTGTGTGTGTGGGGGGGGGGGGGGGCGTGTGTGTCAATGAGTGTATGCGTGTGCGTGTATGCGTCTGTGTACCTACTGTATCAGTTTGTGTGTGTGTGTGTGTGTGTGTGTGTTTAGTTACAGTCGTGATTCATTCAGTTCGTTAGTGGGTGCTTACGGTATCAGTTTGTGTGTATGTGTATGTGTGTGTGTTTGTGTATCAGTATGTGTGTTTGTGTTGTGTGCTGTGTTGATGCGTTTGTGTACTGCTATATGAGTGCTACCTGTATGTGTGTGTGTGTTGGTGTGTTTGTCTGTGTGTGAATCTGCATGTGCATGTGTGTGTGTGTGTGTGTGTGTGTGTGTGTGTGTGTGTGTGTGTGTGTGTGTGTGTGTGTGTGTGTGTGCTTTTTATTTATCTTAGGTTGGGTGTGTTCATGTATATCATGTGTGTGTGTGTGTGTGTGTGTGTGTGTGTGTGCTCGCATTCGTGCATATATGTGTAGTTGAGTGTGTGTAGAGATTTGTCTCGGTGAGTGCACATGTGTGTGTTCTTTGTATTCTGCTTTTACCTGCTCGGACACACTTCGGATTTTAACATTTCAACACGGATGACTGCGATGTTTTACGGTTCATAGTGTTATGCACTTTTAGATTCATACAAAAAAAAGAATAATCTTTTCGAAATGCATGCATTGTTTGTGAGACAGATTTAACTTCTTGCATACAATCACGACTGGCGGAAGGGTACTCCCACCTATCCACTAAATTTTGGACTGAATATGGATTCACGGCAGGGAATTAAGCATGTTTGATAATATTCGATTTCGACGACATGGGAATGGGGCTTGAAATCCACTTCTCAAGTTAATCACAACGCATTGGCCCGACACCATATGTCAATGTATGTATGTTGTTGCGCGCTATGTTGCTATGCTTCATCGGTTTCCAAGCTGCATTTACATCAGGAGTGCTCATCACCAGTTCCATGATCATCGCTAATTATCATTACGATTTCATGTTGATTTTGAATGCAAAAAATGTATATGCAGACAACGTAGATAAACATAGGTACGGCACAGAATTCCGCATGCTCAAGATGGATGAGGACAAGTATTCAGATCAGTATGTTGCACGAAATACATGTCCGCTGCAGTGATGTTATTCAATGTTATGGTATTTACAATGCGTACAATGTGCACTCAACTTGTTCACTACCATAGTTTGAAGCCCAACCTCCCTCTTGTGCTTAATCCGCTAAATACCTAACTATCCACTAAACAGTTTGTGAAAATACCAGTGATCAACGTAGAAAAGCTACTATGATTTGCTTTTCCGCATTCAATTTTGTTGCCCAAAAGCATATACTTTTAGAAAGTGTCGCTTTTAAATACATCGAGAGTAAGTAAAGAGTTCCGAGTTTGCGACATGCGTTGTGAAGTTCACCCACACCGCGTGCATCAATTCCAGCCACGGCGGGGCTCGATTATATACTTTATGTGCGTAAACTTGACTTTACCCAGCGCAAGTGATCAAACCTAGACAAGTCTATTACAAATGTCAAATCCTTCTATTTTCAGAAGGATTTGCCTCGCTAGCACCGATTTTTATGGTATTGGGAAGTTTATGTACGTGCATCCACCCCGACGCTCTGCGTGACGCACCGTCTGTCCCAGACACAGCATATAGTCCAACTCCTACCGCCACCACCACCACACTTGTATTTCAACACTCAAGAGCCCCCACAAGCTCCACACTTTTATCTTGGCCATCCCTACTAGCAGCGCTCCCTTGCGCCCCACCACCTATGTACGGCGGCCCACAATCCCACAATGGCCACCCCCACACCCCATGTGGTCAGCCGCACTTTCCTCTTGGCCCACCGGCCTCCAACGCCCTTCGTGTGGGGCGTGGTGGACGCGGAGGCCGCCGTCCCACCATCGACCCGGTAGTCATCGGTCGCGTTATTAACGAAGCCACCGGCTTCAACAAGGCGTCTCTCAACCGCTCCATGAAGATGGCGCGGGATTAGCAGTTGTTGGGAAAGCCCTGTACATAGGGCTTTTGAAAAAATAATTTCTGTGCAATACCCGCACCAAGAACTCCCGCTCGGGCCGTCCGATATGTTTTTTCGCATATAGATACTACTGAGTACAATCCTACTTCGAGGGGGTGGGACCTGTATTACATGAGCGTTTGATGGCTAGGAGGGTACGGCCGGATCGGCGGTGGGAGGCGGGTGTTGGAGCTAGTGGTGGCCAGCCGGAAGCAGCGCCAGGAAAGGGCGCTCGCTAGCCGTATACCAACCTTGTGCCAGTCGAACCTTCCAGGGGGGGGAGGCAAGACATAGCACATGTAGGTGGTCGGTCGCAGGCGGAGAAGCGCCAATGTGAGGTGGCGGCGATCCTCGGGAATAGCCGCCGCCGGAAAGCCTTGTGCGGAGGGCTTTTCCAGAAAACTAAACTAATGTCCGTACCCGGCGTCAAGCTAGTTGGGAAGCAGCACCAGGGGGAGCTCACTAGCACGCCGTCTCGTCGACAAGCTACATCTCCCGGGGGTAGGAGTACGTTGGGGCGGCAAGGAGGACGGTTGCGACGAAAGGAGCGACAAGATCTGGCCGCGACGACCCGGAAAACCCCGTACGGAGGGGTTTCATTAATTTCCGTGCGCCCGAGACCCCCATGGATCCGACTACGGCGACCTACCCCCCCCCCCCCCCTCTTCGACACCCACTGCCCCGACAGACCTACACATTCTTGAGCGTGGGCCCATGTGAGCGCGGAGGCCCCCGCTAAACAAAGGTTGTTCGGCGGACGCGCGATCGGAGGGGGGAGGGTACGGACACAAGCCGGACTACCCGACAGGTACCCGGGTACCAAACATAGGAAAAGCCGAGGAAATGAGAGGGGGAATTCAGGCGCGGAGGTAGGAGCGCCCATTTTTTTATGCTTGTGTGTCTCCGTCCCCCCACATGTCCTCGAGGTGACGGGAGGACCGTCGCGTCGGTGGACGCGGCTACGACCTTGAGGCGGGGTTTACGGGATGCGGCGGCGGGATCGACGAGCGACCACGCGAAGAGGGTTTTTTTGCCAGCCTTTCCCTTGCTATCTTCGGCAATACCGAAGTCACGCGGGAGCTTGTTAGAGTTGGGAACGGATAGTTACACGGAGGTCGTGCCGGCCCCACAAGGGGGGCCGGCTGTGGTGACTAGAGAAGTGTGTGGAGAGAGATGGCGGCCGGCGAAGGCACCGGCAAGGCCGGCCGACCGCCACAAATAGGGAATAGAGTACCGCTAATAGCATAACACTAAGTACTAGAATGACAAATAGCTACCTTGTACATAAGTACTATGCAACGGGATGCTAGTGCTAACACCCCCCCTCAAGGTAGCCGAGGTCTTGACGTCGTCCTAGCTTGCGATGAGGAAGATGTCATCTTGGTAGAAGGTGTAGTGCTTTTAGCGTGTGTCTCCGGCCGGGTAGGTGTAGCGACATGCGCTCACAAGAACGTGCCGCTACCGGCGAGTTGCCGATATGAAGCAGTTCCGAATGTACTGTGTAATGTACTATTCTGACATGTAGCGGAAAAACTGTCCACGGGAGATTTAGCCGACGCATGAGAGCGACCGGCGAGGAAGAAGCACAGCCAACAAGGCCGTTAGGAGCGTGTAGGCACGCAAAAAACATAGACGGGCGCTCGTGTTGACTCCCTCTTTCTCGCCGTGGGAAAGTTAAGCTCCTCGCTAAGTAAGGTGAGCGTTGCGGCATTGCCTCGGGAAAAAACAATAACAATACTAATTAAAGTACTGAAAGGCTAGGTGAGACTGAAAGTTGGGTGGGGCGAACGTGGCGCCGGGCGCTTTACACACGCTCTTCTCCTTTTTACGTGGGAGATGGTAGGACAGTCGCGGACAACCAGCTCGAAGGCGAAGCGTGGGGTCGGTGGGACGATGAATTACTAGCGTGGCGCCGAGCGCTTTACACACGCTCTACTCTTTTTTACGTGGGAGTAGATAGGACTAGCGTGGCGCCGAGCGCTTTACACACGCTCTTCTCTAGTGTAACTTGGTGGAGGGCCCATAACCTGTTAGAGTTGGGAACGGATAGTTACACGGAGGTCGTGCCGGCCCCACAAGGGGGGCCGGCTGTGGTGACTAGAGAAGTGTGTGGAGAGAGATGGCGGCCGGCGAAGGCACCGGCAAGGCCGGCCGACCGCCACAAATAGGGAATAGAGTACCGCTAATAGCATAACACTAAGTACTAGAATGACAAATAGCTACCTTGTACATAAGTACTATGCAACGGGATGCTAGTGCCTCGGGGATATGTGTATGATAAGTACTACATTTGTATGACTAATCGTACACCAAAGTCTCGTAGAAAACGGGTCAGCCCCACGCGAGGAAAAGTTAGTACTTCGTCAAACTTTGGCAGCGTGTACCTGAGGGTGTTCTCTGCTTAACTCCGTTGACTCGGAACCTGGGGTGGTGCGGAAGCGGTTAAAACGTGCAATTTGCCGAGATCGCATGTCGGCGACCCACCACCACCACCTAGAGGAAGACCGTAACGACAGGAGCGCGCGTCTCCGCCCGTAGAGCCCCCCTTCAGCCCCTAAATGATGTTGCACAACGACAACAACCTGACCGAACCTACGGGCTAGTCGGCGAGTCTATCGGTGAAGGCCTGTGGGTGGCAATTTGGGATAGCATGCCGCCGAGACACGAGTCGGCTCGCGCTTTTCGCGTCGAATCCGACAACGCAGGCCGTTTAACCCCAGCACCAACACAAACCAGCAACGCACAACGCGTTGCAGTGCGAATGCCCTTTCAACCCCCCCGGCCAACGGTGCAAATTCCCGGTGCAGCTACGGAGAGTGCGTTACTGGTACCAATTATTACAGGGTCGGTAGTGAGTGATACCGGTCCGCCGACTATGGAACCCACACTACCTATCGACCTTATGTCGGGGGGGTCCTCCGCTAACTCCACCTCCAGCGACACATCGCCACCTACCGAGGTGGGGGAGATACCCGGCAACAACAGCGAAGCCCTCGATATGGAGGTCGGCTAGTCCGACGACGATGGCGACCCCGCTCTCCCCGACGATACCGCCAAGGACGCCGTGTGGGTCCCACCCGTACCTGGCGACACCGTCACATTACGTCAACCCATGACAATAAACCCAATACCGAGGATGCTCGTGGGTTTCATATCAACGAGCACCGTGGGTTTCTCCTTCTTGTCATTTCTGTGTGAAGCTATGGGCAAGGTCAACGATCGTGCCAACCGCACCGCGCGTCTTAGTCGGTCATTAATTTGTGCGGGGGCGTTTGTTAGGTGCGAGCTTGTAAGCCAAGAGGTGAATGTTGCATCGAAATTGCTCAAGGTCCGCCATTACTTTATCATTTTACCCCATGATATGCTCAACCCCATAACTCACGGAATTGGTGTGTTTTCGTACTTGCACCGAAGGTAGATTGGCACACACACAGTTTGACACACACCGTGTGAGTGTGTGTGTGTGTGTCAGTGTGTAATGTGTGTGTGCCTGTGTGTGTATGTGTGTGTGCGTGTGTGTGTGTGTGTGTGTGTGTGTGTGTGTGTGTGCTTGTCCGTGTGTGTGTGTGTGTGTGTTTGTGTGTGTGTGTGCGTGTGTGTGTGTGTGTGTGTGTGTGTGTGTGTGTGTGTGTGCGTGTGTGTGTGTGTGTGTGTGTGTGGGTGTGTATTAGTGTAGGTGTGCCAGTGTGTGTATTAGTGTAGGTGTGCCAGTGTGTGTGTGTCACTGTGTATTTGTGTCTGTGTGTGCGCCTGTGTGCCTGTGCGTCAGTGTGTGTGTGTGTGTGTGTGTGTGTGTGTGAGGGTGTATCAGTGAAGGCTGTAATTATAATCACGAAAATGTTAACCATTATTGTCATATATTGTCTCCAGGCAATAAGCACAACTGTTATGTCCTTATCCGGCCGGCAGACTTCATCAGCAATGTATGCATCGCGCATGGTCGCGGTTAATGCAAGGTGGTGCGATCAGAAAGATTATTTTTCAGAGGGGATGCTCGCGTTTATCCAGTGTTTACAGGTAGTAAGCACAGCCACATCTGTCCTAGTAACTTCACCATACAGTCGGAACAAAAGAGAGTTGGTTCCGACTAGCGACTACATTACCCAGTATTTGCGCTACCGACTGTTGGAAGCTAATCAAGTTTCACGTCTCCGCTTCCCACCCCTACTCAGCCCTAACTATCAAGGACTTCGCTGATATTTTAAGTAAGACGTTGGTGTACAACGGGCTACAGGATCACGCTGTGCCGGCCCAACGTCGGGGAAGGACAATATCCGTACCTTTGGGCGAACCGAAACGGATCCTCCAAGACGAGCGCGTCCACGTCCCCGGTAACTTTGGCCGCTCAGAAAAGGGCCGAAGCAAGCAAGCTCGCTGCCTCCGGTGCTACCGCGACGAGGGGGTCCTTCACTGGACGTCTTTCTACTGCGTGCAGTGTGGGATTCCCCTATGTATGCCCGGCTCCCGCCATAGCCGCGACTGCTTCGAGCACCACATGCGACTAGACCCGGTCGCGCTTGGCAACATGAAGCGGGTCCGCACGGAATAAACACGCCCCACTGCTGCGCCCCAGCTATCTATTACCCTTCCCGCCTCCACTGTTGGGCGGGCGTGGTCATACCATACCTTATGATAGGGATGGTCGCTCGATCTGTAGCCGAAGTCGGTGGTGCAGACGATACTGAGCTTAGGCGTGTCTGCCGCTACTTTAGATATTCACTGACTGTACATAGCGGTATTTAACAGAAAAAGTACTGATTATGAAAACGCGTAATCATACAGGCCGATGTATGATAAATCATATCATACACATATCCCCGAGGCACTAGTGCTAACAGAGCTAGATTAGGCTTGCCCGTCGTCCCTCCCGAACGCCGACCGTGTTAGGCCGGTCGGCACCCCGGTTCGGTGGGAGCGGGCCGTGCATCGTGAAGGTCGAGCAGCTGTTATTTAGTTTGCATTTCTCGACAAGTGGATTTATTTTTAGATATGTTTTTCATGATTACAAAATTATTACGCTGTTACAACTTAGGCGGGGGGTCTGTGGCAATTGCTGCGATTGCTTACAGTTTTTTAACTCCCGAGGAACGTCGACACACAGTGAAGCTAGGTGTGTCGATAGGTGTACCTGGTCGAAGAGACCCTGGCGCAACTTGCTAATAAGTCATGAATGGCAAAGTAGAGTGGCCCGAGAGACAGCAATCGGTCCAGTTTGCTGGCACATGTTGTGAACAATTTCAATTTCAATTTCAATGAAGATGACGGATCCCACCATGGGACCCAACACGGACTTTAAGTCCTTGAAGCGTAATTTCCTCACCTTTCTGTCTCTTAAAGCAGCCTACCTCATTCCACAACTCGCTATACGGGAGCACGGCATTCCCAAAGTACCGATTTGGGTACTTTTTAACGGTACCCGATACCGGCCCGGGAAATTATACCGACATCACCATGGCGTACGGATAGCGCACACACCCCCATGCCAAGTCACACACAAACACCCCGTGGACGGTAGTTGTCCCACTGCTGTCTCCGAAGACTGTGTTACGCGGTCGTCCCAAGGCCCCCCATTGTTGTTGATGTGACGGTTACAAGTGCTCGCACGAACACCAATGTTCCTCGTACAAGTGCTCGTCTCCAAATCCCTGGCAGCCTTGCATTGGGAGCTCAGCATGGCAAACTTGATGCGGACCTCCGCACTTCTGCTTTGCTTGGCACGCATTCGGTTCAGTCGATCCATGACTACTATCCCTTCGCCATGGAGGATGGGGGTCGGTTGGCGCCGATGGCGGTTGAGTTGGTTGATCACTTGACTATTTTGGTGGTTGTTCATCGCTTCCCTGGCATGGGTGCCGCTGACTCTCGCTCCTTGCGCTTCGCCAATTATGTCCGTATGCAACATCATGTTCGTCGCTCTACTTTTGTTCTTTTTCGGCTTTTTTGGGGGGGATGTGCGACGTGTATTCATGCAACGTCTTTCTGCTTCTCTTTATGGCACTGTGGGGTCCTATCTCCGCAACGCTTTTCAGGAGGGCAGTGCTGACGTTGTGGCATGCCTTCCTGTTCCTCGGGCTTAGGTTTTTTCCTCTTTTCTTCTCTTTGCTTGGTGGCCTCCACTGTTTTTTCTTATATGAATTTTTTGATGGAGTTATCTTTATAGACATAATGAATATACGAGAAACCCTAAAATACCATGCCCAAACCCTAAGGTCCTAAACATACGAGAAACGTACCAGGACGCCCTGAGTGAGCCCGCTCGACTTAGAAAGATGCACACAAGTAGGAACGAGGGCGATAAAGCCCCACCCACGACGAGCGCAAAGACGAACGTGCTTCTCAACGCACAAGTACTCGTTGGCACTCAGCAGTCAGCCGCAGGTATGCATGATTTGCGTGTCGAGGCGTTGCTGAGGGTGTAACAGGCCACAGTACGCGCTTAGAGGTGTCACGCCGCGTGTGTCTGAAGCCAGTCTGACGGTGGTTAAACAACGGCGTCCAAATGCTACATCGGACCGTCAGAGGACACTTTCGTATTATGAGCCTGCACAACCATTTGCAAGGTTTAGCTTGCAGCATATCACAGCGATTACGTCGTGGTTATAGCTTTCCCAGCTTAAGAGCGCACCTGGCACTCTACTGCAGCAATCGGGAGAATAAGCCGAGCCCTGCTTCCGCCCGGATACAGCAACGAAGCGTCACGGGAGCACTTCCGGCCCGAGAGGTGATTCACGCGTATTGTGTGTATCAACGTTGGACGTCCACTCTTTATCGAGTCACATCCCCGCTCACATAGTTTTATGTTTTTCCTGCACAACCTCGGCGAGTTGGCGAAAATAGCGAGCGCAACTAAATTCCCCCATAAAATACGGCGACGTCGTATATTATGTAGGCTCTACGAATTATTTGAGAGCGGACAACAACAAAATCGTTTCTCATGCGCTACATGTTTCTTAACTTGCAGGCCGTGAGTAGAACGGGCAGGTTTCCGGAGAAATCCACAGGGAGGCAGTTCTTTGGGCTGCTGAATGGAGAGCTTGTTGCGTCAGGCGACGGCAGGCAACTTGCGGTGACAAATCCAGCAATCGGCGAAGTTTTTGCTCAGTGCCCGGAGCTCTCACTTGACCAGGTGTGTTTATTGGCGGTAATGTCTGACACGTTGAGGCAGCGCAGTTTGACTGCAAACCATGGTCTTTGGGCTCAACCTGAGCTGACGTGAACTGAATGCGTGTGCAGAAAATTAACGTGAATGATCCTGTGACTGCGGCAATAGGTCGAACAAGCTGTCGAGGCTGCGAAAAAAGCGTTCATCTCGTGGAAACCACAAAAACTTGATGATCGGAAGCAGGCATGTGGGCGAGATGAGGGGTGCTGTGGGTATATATATTTGCGACAGCAGCAGTGGGTATATGAAAGTGGTGTGAGGTGATGGATTTTGAAAGGATAGTATTTTCGCTGGGTGACAGGTGCTGAGTGCCATGGCGTCTGCTCTCTCAAGCAACGCGAGTGAGCTCGCCCATCTGCTCACGTTGGAGCAGGGAAAGCCCCTGAAGATGGCAAAAAGCGAAATATCTTCGGCACTGGAAGCCTTCAAAGCTTGCATGTCCATTGAATTGCCCTTTCAGGTGCTGCCTCCCACCCATCACTGAATCTTACAGGTGCAGAGCAGTTAGTGGTCATTACCTCTCGCATCCTCTCGCACGCATAATCACTCAGCAAAAAACCGACGGCATAAGTGTAACGACACAAAGTGCATACAAAAATGTACATGAATTGCATATGTACACACACACACACACACACACACACACACACACACACATACACACACACACACACACACACACACACACACACACACACACACACACACACGCACACACACACACACACACGCACACACGCACATGTGAGTATTAGATGATTTTGGTGATTATTGCTCAGTTCAATGCTTATATACTCATTAACTACCGAATCGGCTGGCCATCTGATCCTCCCCTGCGTGATTTTGCCACCTGACAAGGTGCTGACAGATTCTGGCAGCAGTAGAGTGGAGATCCACAGGCGCCCGATTGGCGTCGTGGGTGCCATTTGCCCGTGGTGCGTCTTTCATGTCTTTCCAGAACTCGCTTCTTGAACGCACGCGGAAGGTGGTTGAAATGCTGCCTGCCGTCCTTGTTTACATTTACTTGCAAGATGAGGCACTGCGTCCCTGGGACAAACAACGAAATCTAGCACCCTCAACGATGGCCGAACCTGGCCAACTCATACCGCTGGGGTAATGCTTATCGCTGCTGCTGCCAACGCTCCGTCGTTGTGGATGTGCAGGAATTTCCCAGTCAGTACATCGATCGGAAAGATATGCGATGCACTGGTCGCCGGCAATGCTGTGCTCGTGAAGCCGTCCCCGCACACCCCCCTGACTATGTGCCGCATCGGCGAGCTGTGGCGGGAGATAGTCCCACCAGGATTGGTCCAAGTTATCCCCGGAGGGGATGATGTGGGCAGCGCCATTGTGACTTGTCCGGGTATGGACTATGTAACTTGTGTTGTGCACAAATACTCGGACGAGATGAATGTATATCGTGAACATACTTAGCCTCTTCATTCCTTGCAAGTGTCTCATTGCCGCCTTCATCAACTAATCCCGTTGGCGGCTATGTCTGACAGTGGGTGCCACAATGCAAAACCGCAGGGGTTTCGAAAATATCGTTTACAGGATCCATCAGAGCAGGTAAGATGATTCAGGCAGCATGCGCGCAGGACATGACGAGGACAACCTTGGAGCTGGGCGGCAACGATGTGCGGCAGCCCTCAAGTCCTCGACTGCTATCTTTTCATCGGCGTCGCTGTTGATCAGCTATGTCTTGACTATTGGTCTGACGGGCAGCTGTGGCCGTCGTCGCAGGCTGCCATTATCTGCAAGGACGTGAATCTCCGGAGCGTGGCGCCAAAGATTTTTCGTGGCGCAATGTACAACAGCGGACAAGTGTGTATTGCCATAAAGAGAGTCTTTGTTCACGAAAGCCAATACGACGAGTTGTGCGACCTTCTGGTGCTCGAGGCAAAGAAGGCAAAGTTTGGGGACGGCATGGATGCTGGTGTCCAGTGCGTACATGGCCATCCCTCTTTCCTCTCTGCTGCCCTTTGGTTTGCTATGCAGGCCAGTCTCAGTACACCGTGTATCTAGGTATCGAGCACAATTTGGTGTGAATACAGTTGTTATGGTCTGACGAGCTCACCATGTTACTGCCCTGCGAAGGTACGGACCGCTTTGCAACGAGCGGCAGCTTGCGATAGTATCGGAACTGGTCGACGATGCGAGACGGCGAGGAGCGGAGGTGTTGGTCGGGGGTCAGCATATCGGACCTGGGTACCTCTACGCTCCGACAGTAATCAAGGGCGTCGATGATTCCTTTCGCATTGTCAAGGAAGAACAATTTGGCCCTGTGATACCCGTCCTAAGCTATACCACCGAGGAGGAGGCGGTCGAGCGTGCGAATGGGAGTCGCTTTGGGCTCGGAGGCTCGGTGTGGTCCGCCGACGCCGCTTACGCGGCTCGACTGGCAGGGCAGCTGGAATGTGGGACAGCATGGGTCAACCAGCACATGAGCGGAGCGCCTGGTGCGCCGTTTGGGGGGTTCAAAGAGTCGGGGATCGGGCGGGAGGGTGGCCTCGCTGGGGTGCTGGAGTTTACGGAGACTCAGACGGTAGCGATCAAGAAATAGGCTGAACAATAAATCTATTTCGTCGACAGTGGTTTCCTCTCAGAACTGATCAGCACCATATTCCGTTTCTATCGAAAAAATAAGCAAGTGACCCCCATGGATCAGGGTGCTGCTTTCGGGCCAGAGCAATGGATCATTCATCAAGCAGATTCCCAGAATTACCGCAGTCATTGAAACGGAGCTTAAGCGCCGAGGGCGGCCGTTTGGCTTGTAGGGTTCTTTAGGTTTAAGTGGTTCCTTGGAGAGTTTTTTTTTTAACGGTATTTGTGCCCCAAAAATGAATTACAAGAAGCACAACATGAACATGCCATGGACAGGGAGAAAGGGAGGGGACCCAAAAGGGCAAGAGTGCCCCGAGCACATGTCTAAAAACTATTATACAAGAAGCACAATACGGACAACGTACAATGGACGAACGGGTGAAGAGTACCATGGGCGGATGACTCAGAGCGGAGTTTATGGGCGGATGAAGAGTACAACGGGCCCGATGTCGAGTTAGTGGTATCTCCGGTCAACAATGCGGTGGCACCCGCTACCCAACTGTCTAGCATACAACTTCCGACTCCCAATGCTCTCACTCGCTTGGAAAATACCGGGGGCCACATTCAACGGGGCATTTCGCGCATTCTTCGTGCCCGGGCCTACCTTGACCGCTTGGCGTTCTGCAAACCTTCCCCACCGAACTATATGAGGGTGATTTCGGGTACGGGTCGCGGGGCTTTGGCTCTCTTTGTCGCTTCACATGAGTCCAATTTCAAGGTGCCATCCGATTGCTATACGATGGCAGCCCACCGGGTGCTTGGCTTGACTGCGGAGCGCGCCGCTCATGATCGAAAATGCCCTCGGTGCAATGAGGCTCCTTCATAATCTCGCGGGTATGGATCTTCGTCGACGGTATCGAGCATCTGTATGTCGGGCGAGCGCTCAACAACCGCTATGCTCATGGACCATATCCCCTGGTGCCCGTGCTCTTGGTATATCATTCAACTCCACGACCGTATTGTCCACGTGCTTGAAGAGTTCATGCTTGAAGCGGGGGCTACTAAGGGCTGGGACTTGCGGTTGGGGGTCCGCCGTATTCGGTCGGGAGCTTCACGTGATCGCCCTGGGGATATAGTTTGGTTAGACTTCGTGGCTCCGCACCGCCATCTTGTTGTTGATGTGACGGTTACAAGTGCTCGAACACCAATGTTCCTCGTATAGGTGCTCGCCTCCCACTCCCTGACAGCCTTGCATTGGGAGCTCAGCATGGCAAACTTGATTCGGACCTCCGCACTTCCGCTTCGCTTGGCATGCCTTCGGTTCAGTCGGTCCATGACTACTATCCCTTCGTCATGGAGGATGGGGGCCGGTTGGCGCCGATGGCGGTTGAGTTGGTTGATCGCATGGCTATTTTGGTGGTTGTTCGTCGCTTCCATGGCATGGGTGCCGCTGACTCTCGTTCCATGCGTTCTGACAGTTATGTCCGTATGCAGCATTTTGTTCGTCGATCTACTTCTGTTCCGTTTCGGCGTTTTTTGGGGGATGTGCGACGTAAATTCATGCAACGTCTTTCAGCTGCTCTTCATGGTACTCTGGGTTCCTATCTCCGCGACGCTTTTCAAGAGGGCAGTGCTGATGCTGTGGCATGCCTTCCTGTTCCTCGGGCTTAGTTTTTTTCCTCTTTTCTTCTTTTTGCTTGGTGGCTGTTGCGAGACATGGTTTTGTGTGATAATCAAGTTGCTACACAGCAATGTTGGTCAAGTAGCATCGTGATAGTACGGCTGTGACTCAGCACTATAAGATGATAAGCCAATCAACAATAGAGAGGATTAGGTTGTTGATGGTGGCAAGTTGCTGAGCGTTAGATATCATCTAAAGGCTCAGAATATACGTTGGCGTGTGCTCACCACAAGGTGAGTGCGTGTCCTGTGATAGGCAAGTGCTAGGCACTTGCTGAGGGTGAGATGACATGCAGTGTCACTCACCGAGTGTAAGCATTCCTTATTGCCCCCTCAACTTTGACAGGTTATGGGCCCTCAAGCTGCTAGTTGTTGGAGTCATTTGTCTTGACTGGAACCTCGAGCTTGCTTCTCGAAGAGTGGTAGACCTTTGTGGTGTCGCACGATACGTGAGGTGCGGCTGGCTCACAAAGTGGCTGGCTCTTGCTTGTGTTTGTAGCTTTACTTCGATACCCGGCTGGTAGCGACTTGTTTGTGTCGCTTGGAGTGGGCAGGAACCCCCGAACGCCGACTCGTGTGACGTGAAGATCGGCTTGCTTTTCTTTGTTATAGCTTGGCGCTTTCTGGAATTTTATTCGCTTCCGGAGCTTGTCACCCGCCAGTTTCTTTTCTCGTGAAAGCCGATAGTGGTCCGGCTGAATTTTTGGAAAGGCGTCTTACCACAAGTGTACTAGCACTCTTGTACGACGTCACTTGACCGACCTTCTGAGACTCGTTTCTGATTGCCTTGGCTGTATAGACTCCGGGAGTACAATTGCGTCGTCGGTCAGCCCTTTGTCGTCTCCTTTTCTGAGCCGTGTTGCCCGCCTCTTCACCGGTACTTGGTGCTTTTCTTGTTGGCATTATTCCTGATTTTCTGGTTCTCTTGCGAGCGCATCCAACGTACCTGATATGGACTCCGTGAAACTACCCAAGTTCAGTGGGGAGAGACGAGATTTTGACGTGTGGAAGAAACGTTTTCGTGCATTTGGCTTGATGCAAAAGTGGGCTCCGGCTTTGTCGTCGGATGGTGCCGCTTCCTCTCAACAACAAGTCGACATGTACTTCACATTGATTCTTGCGCTGCCGGAGGACGACCTTTCCATTATCGAGAATGTTAGCGAGGATGACAAGACTTGCGGCCACACTGCGTGGACTGCGTTAGTCAATCATTATGAGGACGATGGTATTTACCGGTGTACGGAACTGTTGCAGGACTTGGAGACGCCGCAAGCGGACGGCGAAAGCGGCATTCAATATCTGAACCGGATAGTTCGACTGCAACGACAGCTTGCCCGAGTTGGGGACGTCGTCCACGACCGGCGTATCATCATGTACTTGGTGAAGGGCCTGCGCAGCGAATACCACTCCATCACCGACACGTGGGACGTACACGACCTCAGCATGGATGCCGTCAAGCGTGATCTTCGTCAAAAGAGCATGCGCATCGAGAGTCGTGCGCAATCACATTCAACGGAGCCCCCAACGCCTACGGCTTTTGCAGCGTCTCATGATGACTCAACGACTGAACTTTTGAAGCGGCAAGTCTCCGAGCTCCAAGACCAACTGAAATCTCTTCAAGGAGCTGCGACTACTCGTCGTACCTCATATGGCAGAGGCGGAGCGAGGATTTTTCGTGGTGTTTGCTATGGCTGTGGTAAGAAGGGCCATCGCAGGTCCGAGTGCCCCGTCAACAACACCGGAGGTAACTCTGCGCAAATGGACTCCCCGGTTGCTTTTCCGGCGGTCATGGACGTGACAGCCACCCCTGCGAGGCCATTCTCCGAGGCTCGACACATGTTCGAGCGCGATGGGGAAACGTGGATGTGGTTGGCCGACAGCGACGCCAGCCATCACATGACTAGTGTGCGCCGTGACTTCTGTGAGTATCGAGCGCTCACCGACCGGCTTTGGGTGAAGGGTATCAGCGCCCGCGCTGTTGGAGTGGGCTCGGTCCGAATCATTGTGAAGGCTGAAGATGGAGAGGAGATTCCTGCCACGCTAAAGAATGTGCTCCACGTTCCTGAGCTATCCCGTCGTGCGTTGTGGTCTTACCATCGACTTTTCAGCCTCACCCAAGCTCGGCGACAAGGTCATTCTGTGGTGTTAGCTGATCCCGTGGACCACCTTCGTCTTCATGCCGGTCATGGTGGTGGCGTGGTGGTTCCGTTGGAGCGCGCGCATTTTTTGGTGTGGTTGCCGGCGCGGGTTGCTTCGTCGAATCCTACCGCTTCCGTCGCCACTGCGCCATTGGAAAAACGGTTGTGGCATTCCCGACTCGGTCACCTTGGCGAGTCGCGATTGGACGGGCTCTTGGCCACTCAGGTGGAGGGCGTGGCGTTTTCTGCGTCGGAGAAGTTGGGCTTCTGTGAGACGTGTGCTGTGTGTAAGTCGCACGTCCGCCGTATCTCTCGTGAGCCGGCTGACCGGAACGTTGGTGTCTTTGAGGTCCTCGGCTTAGACTTCTGCGGTCCTATGTGTGTTCCATCCTTGGGAGGACGGCGGTACAGCTTGTGTGCGGTTGATTTCCGGAGCCGTTTCATGCTGCATGATGCGGTCCGCTCCAAGGATGAGGCTCCCGCCTCGTTCCGTCGCATGTTGACTACCATCCGTTCTCTGGGGCACACGGTTCGTCGTCTTCGGGTGGACAATGACACGGTGTTCTTAGGTGATGCCTTCCGAAACCTCTTGGATGAGTTCAACATCGCTGTGGAGATCACTGCCCCTTACGCGCATTGGCAGCATGGCCGTATTGAGCGGCAGTGGGGGACGGTGGTCCCGATGGAGCAGTCAATGATCCGGCAAGCCGCGCTGCCTAAATCGTATTGGGCTTTAGCGATGGCCGCTGCGGTGCATGTCCGCAATCGTGTGCATAGTAGCGGAGCCGGCGGTGTACCTTTCACCTTGGCGACCGGTAGACGAGCTGATCTGAGCTCCATGCGGGTCCTCGGCTGTCCGGCCTATGTCCACGTTGACAAGTCTCAACGCCGCAAACTTGACGATCGCGCGTGGAAGGGTGTCTTTGTGGGCTATGCTTCCGAATCCCCTGCGTGGTTGGTGTACAATCCTGCTACTCGTCGGGTGGTGAGCAGCCGCAACGTGGTGTTCGATGAGGCTGCAGTCCTCTCCATGGGGGAGAACAATGCGGAGCAACGCAATGATGATGAAGAGGACAGCATCCCGCGCACCATGTGTAGCGAAGAACCGGATACACCTTCGGGGGAGTCGCCGCTACGGGAGTCGCGGCAGCATTCCGGGTCGACGGAAGAGGAACGGGACATGCATTCGGGGGAGACTCCACGTGCAAGGTATAATCTTCGATCCACTGCTGCACCACAGCAATGCGTACCCAGTCCAAGGTATAATCTCCGTTCAGCGGGCGCTTCGGGAGATGGATGGACAGCGGGAAGCGCCGCAGCTATTAAGTCAGCCAGCAGCCCGACCGTTCAAGAGCCGGTGTCATACAAGCAAGCGCTGAGGAGTCCCCAATCGGGGGAGTGGGAGGCAGCTATCAAGAGCGAGTACGACTCACTTGTATCTCGGAAAACCTGGACATTGGTCCCTTGTCCTGCCGGTCGCAAACTCGTAGATTCCAAGTGGGTGTTCAAGCTGAAGCGCGATGCCAATGGACAGATTGCAAGGTACAAAGCAAGACTTGTGGCTCGCGGGTTTACTCAGGAGAAGGGTGTGGACTACCACGAGACCTTCGCTCCCACAGTGAGGGTGATTTCTATTCGAACGTTGCTCGCGCTTGCTGCTTATAATGATTGGGAGGTGGAGCAGCTTGATGTGGTGACGGCATTTTTGGAGGCCGATATCGAGGAGGAAATCTACATGAGGCAGCCGGAAGGATTCCGTCACTTCGACATCAATGGAGAGGAGCGAGTGTGCTTGTTGAAGAAATCATTGTATGGCCTCAAGCAAGCTCCAAGGAACTGGAATAAGACCATCACAGCATGGCTAGAGGAGTATGGCTTTACCCAATCCAAGGTGGATCCCGGCATTTACGTCTTCATCAAGGAGGGTGAGCTTCATGTCTTGGCGTTGTACGTGGACGACAGCATCATCGTCGGACCAGCGGGTAGCTTCATCGTTGGGTACAAGTCGGCTTTCGGCGAAAGGTTCAACGTGCAAGACCTCGGTCCAGTGTCTTGGTTGCTTGGCATGACTGTCGAGCGTGATCGTGGCAGCCGCACCATCAGGATTGGACAACCGCAATACGTCTTAGATATGTTGGAGCGCTTCAACATGATGGGCTGCAAGCCAGTGGGCTCACCTATGGCAGTCGATGCTTTGAGCAATTGCGTGGAGACGTCGACATCAAGGTTGCCTCCCGGTCTAGTGCCGTACCAAAGCTTGATCGGCAGCTTGTTGTACGCTTCCGTAAGCACACGGCCCGACATCACCATGGCTGTTAGCCACCTTAGTAGGTACATGTCCGACCCCTCTCAGTCACATTGGGAGCAAGCCAAGAGGGTGCTTCGCTACCTCAAGGGGACCGCAGAGTCGGTGTTGATGTACGGTGGCGCACCCTCATCAAAGCTGGTAGGATGGTCAGATTCTGACTACGCGAGTGATGTTGGCGAGCGGCGCTCTCGCACGGGGTATGTGTTCATGCTCAACGGTGCAGCGGTGAGTTGGAAAAGCCAGCGGCAACAAACTGTGGCGTTGTCGACAGCGGAGGCAGAGTATATGGCGCTGACTGCGGCCACTCAGGAGGCGATGTTTTTGAAGCAACTACTCCACGAGTTTCACCAAGACTCCGGGTCTCCCATCACAATTCACGAGGACAATCAGAGTTGTATTGCACTCAGCAAGAATAGCATGACGACCGGACGCAGCAAACACATGGACGTGAGGTACCACTTCTGTCGGGAGAAGGTGGAGAGCGGAGACATCGAGGTGCAATATTGTGCGACGGAGAACATGCTTGCTGATGTGCTTACCAAGCCATTAGTGAGTGCAAGGCATAGCAAGTTGTGCAATGCCATCATGGGATTGCCTGCGTAGCAAGGGGGAGTGTTGCGAGACATGGTTTTGTGTGATAATCAAGTTGCTACACAGCAATGTTGGTCAAGTAGCATCGTGATAGTACGGCTGTGACTCAGCACTATAAGATGATAAGCCAATCAACAATAGAGAGGATTAGGTTGCTGATGGTGGCAAGTTGCTGAGCGTTAGATATCATCTAAAGGCTCAGAATATACGTTGGCGTGTGCTCACCACAAGGTGAGTGCGTGTCCTGTGATAGGCAAGTGCTAGGCACTTGCTGAGGGTGAGATGACATGCAGTGTCACTCACCGAGTGTAAGCATTCCTTATTGCCCCCTCAACTTTGACAGTGGCCTCCACTGATTTTCTTGTAAGAAATTTTCAAACTAAGAGCAGAGTTTCCGATTTTCCGGCAACGAAAACGGGGCTTGTTCTGGCTCCGATCCACAGTATTTGAGCTGGCGGTTCATCATCGAGTTTCGGGTGTGCTGTGGTTTCCCGCTTTATTATTTGTTTGAAGCTCTGAATGTCGACGTATATTAGGCGGAAGTAGGTTGCTATTCTCTTATCAATACCTGCATGTATGCGAAATCGTACGGACAATCCGAAATATTTTCGGACAGTGGGAGCTCCCACCGAAGTTGCCATTCTCTTTTCATTAAAGAGTAGGAGCACGAGTTCACCAAAACTCACGCGCTTAGTTTCGGTGAACCATCGCTGCTCCTACTCTCCTACAAAGTAGGCGCGCGACATCCGCCCATGTTGTAAGTAATACCGTATACGTATTAGTTGCATATAGCTACTGTAAGCTACTCTAGATATGATTAGTACATGTCTAGATCGGACATACCGACAAACTGTTTGACTCGGTAGAGAGCTGTCGCTAGGCTACAGCTCTCTCACTTCTGTTGTCCCGACACCACGCTTGTAGGCTGGTTGTCGCCGTAACTGTTCCGTTTGCGGGACTGTGACTGTAACTACGTTTGCGTAAGTTATCCTCCACACTAACTGTGTTTGCATGGTTCAATACGTTATGGGCCCTCGCCTCACGTCACTCACGCGCGACAACCTGGTTCGGCGAGCTGCGATCGACAGCTCTCCCGCAGAAGGCAAGTTTCTTTAGACTCCTAGTACTTTCAACCTGTAGTCGGCGGTACCGCCAGTATAAACTGCGATTTAAAACCCGCCACCACCCCTCTTAAGTCAGCCACCCGACGGAGATAGCCAGCCACCCACACCGACGCACTCGTCGTGTGTGGACAGGGTGCACACAGGTCCAAGCTGGAGAACGGGGGGCGCACCATCGGGTGAATACGCATCCACAGGTTGCACGCCATCCGTAACTTACCTTTTTTATTTTTATATTATTCTAGCGAATCAGCCACCAGCGCAGCGCTCCACCTGTCCTGGCCTTGGCCTCGACTTGTGCCCCACACTGGGTGGAGGATACAGAAAAGGTGCTCTGAGACACCCCGGGGCTACATGCCGAGGGGTCGGCGGGCAATAGGCCGTCTCTTTGCATACCGTTGTTAGGCACGAGTCCGGCTAGCGGTTTTTACCGCTGCCTGTTTTTTATTCCGCTCTTTCTCTTTCGCCCTCTGTCGAAATGGCGCAGAAAACTCCGCATGTTTCACCTCCTGACTCCCCTGAGTCAGGCTCTCACCAGAGCACCCTCGATCACCCCCCAGATACTCTCGCGCTGCTCGTTGCGCAAGTGGCGCGCTTAACAGCTCGTTTCGACTCGCAGTCGGCCGAGGGTGCTGTTGCTGCTGCGGGTGCTAATCCGCACCCCCTGTAGCTCAGCGCCGCCACGACGCTCACCTCGAACCCGTCCGGGACAGCCACGACGGCCACACCCTCCACCTGCTTGAACATCCCCAGCCTGGTTACGTACCCCCGGACGCAGCAACATTCTTTGCTGCTGCTACTCCTGCAGCTCATGTTGGCGACCCCACAGTCGCACAGCGCCGTCACAATGCGCCCCGCGAGCCCTCGCGTGCCGAAGCGCACCACGACCCCTCGCGTCACGCCATCCGGGTTGATCACCTCCCACTACCTCCCCCCTCCCCCCTCCCCCCTCCCCCCTTCCCCCCCGCTGGATATGCCCTTCACCACCCCGTCCCTCATATCCCGGAGGCGCCCCCTCACCTCGTCCCCCCCTACCGTGACCACCGTGACCACCCGCACTCGTACGGCCCGCCGCGTACCATGGCCGGCCGCTCTCTCTTTCCCGGTGGCCCACCTCCTCCCTTTCATGGCCGGCACTCTCCCCCAGTCCAACATGGCGACCCCGCCACCCGTGGCCGTCGTCGCCCCACTATTGACCCGGTGGTCATCAACCGGGCGGCACACGAAGCCCCCGGCTTCGACAAGGACGCCCTCAACCGGTCCATGAAGATGTCGGTCCCCGTCATGTGCCCGACCACGGACTTTAAGCAATGGAAGAGGACCTTCCTTAACTTCCTCTCCATCAAGGCCGCATACCTCATTCCACAGCTGGCCATCCGCGACTCCGGCGTCTGGCTCGACGAACAAGCGCAACACTACGCCTACACGCTGCTTCTCCATGCAGCCAGCGCGAATAAGCGCGCTGACCAAGCGATGAAATGCATGTCTCCAGCACGCCCTGACTGCGCCGCTGCCGCGTGGGACATCCTTTGTGAACACCTCGACTGTCGGTCTTTTGCTCGCTCCTTGTCCCTCCTGGACAACCTGACGGTCAAACAACGCCATGGTCAGTCACTCAGTGACTATGTCCACTACATGCGCCAGACCTTTGACGACTACAACGACACATGCCAATTGGTTGATGGCTCCGTTGCCATCCACCCCCACCACCTCGGTCTCCTCATGTTGCGCGGTATTTCCAGCAGCGGCCCACACGGTCAGGCGAAGCAATGCGTCATCAACGCCTTTGACACGGACTACATCATGTCGGCTGATGAAGTGATGGCCAGCATTCTCCACCTTGCGCACAACATGGACGACGACCCTGCTCCGGACACACCCGCTCCGGCCATATCACCCCCTCTCATCTCCGCGTTCGTCGCTACGGGCCGCGGCTCGCACAACGGTCGAGGCCCACCACACCGTAACCCTCGCGGCCATCGCCCCAACAAGTGTGGCGTGTGTGGCAGCCTCAACCATCTCATGTCCGCCTGCACTGCCACGGATGACGCTATCCTTAAGTGGAATCTCGCCAAGCGTAGGCTGACAGTCCAGAAGTACGGCGCCGCTGACGGCACCCCCTATGCTCACGCTGCGCTTCTGAGCGACGTCCCTGCCGACGACGCCCCAGCCGATGACACCGACTGCCTACCCACCCTCGAGGACTGCGCTGATGACTACGCTGACGACGAGGTGAGTGTCCCATTCAGCTCTGTGGCATTCTCCTCTTCCCTCGCCCCGGGTCGTAACCTGTCAAAGTTTTGGGTCGTAGATTCCGCCTGCTCGATTAACCTCACCGCGTTCCGAGACGACTTCGTGAAATTCACGCCCCTTTCCGCTCACTCTCGCGTGGGCGGTATCGGCGTTGACGTTAAGGGCAGTGGCTTAGTGCGAATTTCTGTCAGACTTGCCTCTGGCCAGCTCATTCACCGCACTGTGTATGCACTCTACACCCCTGACCTATCATCTCGCTCCGCACAGCGTATCGGCAGACTACTTAGTGTCAGCTGGATGCAAACTCACAGCGGCTGTGAATTCATATTCCCCTCCAACTCTGACACTGGTTTGCTTTTGGTACCCACACGCATGGGTGTGCTAAAACCGTCCGGAAACGGTCTCTACCTCCTCCCCCACCAGCCGGACCTCCCTTCAAGCCCATCCGCACCGGCGGCACTTGACCCCTCACCTCAGGTTGCCCTTACTGCCCAGTGTGATCCCGTCCTATGGCACCGTCGATTTGGCCACCTCAACATGCAAAGCCTTAAGGCCCAGCATAATCACGGTGTCCCGACTAGCCCTGTGTTACCTAGCGCTGTAACCAAAGTTTCTTGCGACTCTTGCTTACTTCACAAAGCCACAGCTGCACCACGCAACACAGCCGCTTGCACGAAGCCATCCCACCCCCTTCTCAACCTGTCCGCTGACCTCTGGGGCCCGGTCAATGTCCCCTCCCCACATGGCCTCCGTTACTGCTTGCTCGTCATCGACCACCACACCAACTACATGTGGGTGCGGTTCCTTAAGCCTAAAGACGACGCATGCTCGGAATCGGAAACCATCCTCTTGGACATCAAACACCTACATGCCCGCCATCACTCCCAGACGGGCGCGTTCGCACCGGTCCTCAAGTTAGACTCAGATTCTGTGTTTGAAGCTGCTGTCACTCGCCGGATGTGCTCACACCTCGGCGTCGGGGTGCAGTTCTCTGCCCCATACGCCCACCACATGCTCGGAAAGGCCGAACGTCCCTGGCGCACTATCCGGGACAATGCATCGGGGATGCTCCACAACATGGCCGTTCCCAACTCCATGTGGTCGTGCGCTGTCAGCACTGCTGTGTACCTTCGCAACCGCACATACAGTCGCTCGGTCGGACCTAATGGGGGCGCCCCCCTCACACTCCTTACGTCGTCGGTGCCCGACGCCTCCAAGTTCTGCGTCTTCGGCTGCGCCGTTTTCGCCAAGGTCCCCGACAAACAACGTCGGAAACTCAGTGAAAAAGCATTTCGCGGCGTCATGGTGGGCTATCCCCCTGACGCACCCGGGTATCGTGTCTACAATCCGGAAACGCGTCGCATCACCACTTCCGTACATGTTTTCTTTCAGGAAGACACACTAGGCTTCGACACACAACCCTCCGTCGACTCGGCCATCACCGACTCTTCGGAAGACGTACCCGCAGACTCACCCCTACCCCCCCCGGCAACCCCTCGCCATGCTCGGCTCCGCTCCAACCCCATTCGCTACGGCGATATGGTTGCCCACATGTTCGACTACCCACCAACCCTCGTAACGGCGTGTTGTGATCCTGAACAAGGCAAAGCTCAAGAGGACATACTTGAGCACCCTCACGTCCCCGACCTTGTCACGGGTCCCCCACACACACCTGCCGGCACGTCCTCTACCGCCGTCGCCCTCCTCTCCGCCCGAGAGTGTGTGGAACCAAAATCCTACCGGGCTGCGCTGGACAGCGCCCAGGCCCCCCAATGGCAAGCCGCTATGCAAAAGGAGTATTCCTCCCTCATCAGCAACGGCACGTGGGACCTTGTGGACCTCCCCCCATGCCGCATGGTCGTCAACAGCATGTGGATCTTCAAAGTCAAGTCGGATACAGCCGGCGACGTCTCCCGCTTCAAAGCGCGGTTCGTTGCCAAGGGGTGCAGTCAACGCGCCGGACTGGACTACACGGAGACCTTCTCCCCGGTCATCCGCATGGCTAGCCTGCGTCTCTTCCTAACCATCGCAGCCGCCCGCGACCTTGAACTCTGCCAGCTTGACATCGACACAGCGTTTCTCTACGCCCCCATCCGTGAGGATGTGTACATCCGCCAGCCCCTCGGCTTCACCGATGGAACGTCCAAGGTTTGTCACCTCAAGCGTTGCCTACTGTACGTACCATCCCACCCTTTCATCATATAGCGCTCGCAAACTTTGCACCATTCGGAGCGCTATTATTAAGGGCTCGCGATGCATATCGCACGGGCTAGCCGAGTCGCTTGACCCGTGCGGCATGTGCGTTTGATTATAATTTCGAAAGATCGCGCCGTTGGTACCGATCCCGAGCTACCCGTCCGGGACTTTCTTAAAACTTGAAACTTGGATGAAAGATCGCCAAGTTCATCCATCCTTTTAGTGACATGACGGGTCCATTGACGGACTTGTTGCGGAAGTCCCCGCCACAACAGATTACGCTAACTCATGCATGTTTGGACGCCTTCGAAAGTCTAAAGTTACGGCCCATTCCCGCGCCATGCTCGATCCTTCCGGAGGGCAGTTTGGGCGCGATGTATACCGTGGCTACATATACTTCGGCAGTGGGGATTGCAACCGTCTTTTTGAAGAATAAAGGAGGAGGACTTCAACAAGTCTGTTAATGGGCGCGAAAGATGAATCCAAATGAGCGCGGCAACACCTACGATGCGTACCATTTGGAGAATTTGGCCGTATATGAGGCGGTAAGGCATTGGAGGCATTACATTGAAGGGTTTTCGAAGTTCCTTGTCGTAACGATTCACGACACACTGTGACATCCGCTCGAGTAACCAAGCAATAGGTTGAACATACGGCAAGCTCGTCAATTGCGGGAGTTACAACCGTTTTGTGGGCACGATGACACTTGCATATCGCAAGGGAGCCGATCCGGGGAAGTCGGAGACCATACTTATTCGTACCTCTAGCCATAGTTCATTATTTTGGGATGGCGAGGTTCCGCCATACGCAAATTCACAACGGAAGTCCCAACCGTTGTTAGTAGGCGGCACGCAATTAAACTCATTGATTGTTAACGCTTTGCTGTCGCGCCATGAGTCCGCTGACCTCATTCGCGAGGGGTATTCCCATGAGCTATTTTATGGGGACGAGGGTGGGTGAACGACAAACAACATGATAGAAGACAATTTTGGGTATTTTTGGCGTCTCGATCACTTGTGTGTCTCGTGGAACTCTAAGCTCCGACTGAGATTATTTTTTGAATTGCACGACAGATGGTCACATAGGAGTTGCGGACACTCTTGCTAAAGCGCTCAGTCGAAAGATTCAGGTGGAAACTAATTGACCAAGATGCGAAAGATTTTTGTGAGCGCTGCGTCGTACGTCGACGAACTAAGACTCAACCACAAATGGCTGCGACTATTTACCCTTTGCTTGTTTCACCTAGACCGTGGCACGCGTTGGGGCTTGACTATTTCACACACTTGCCAGTGAGCCATGGCTTTGACATTGTGTTGATTGTTGTTTGATAGTGTTACGATTGTGTATTAATTGCTTACTCGATTGGCCCATCTTATGCATTGTTCAGAGAGCGTAACAACCGAGGAAACTCCCGGTTTGTTTTTATAGGGATTCTACAGATTACACGGATTGTCTCGAGTGTTGGACAGTGACCGCGTCCCGAAGTTCGTCATTGGCTTCAAGCAAACGCTTTGGAGACGCATGGGAACGCGCCTTACCATGTCTTCTAGTCGACACCCGGAGACGGATGGACTAACGGAGCTCGGCAACATCACGTTTCGGCATCTTCTGCGCTATTTTTGGTGCTACGATGATTCGAACTGGACATTCATGTTGCCTCAAGTGGAATTAGTGTGCAACGCCACTAGTTCTCTCGGAATCGAGCACACTTCCTTCGAGGCCAACTTAAATTTTTTTACTTGAGGAGCCACATGGCATGCTGTTCAACATGAGACCTTTGATTCTAGTTGGCAAGACGCGTCAGAGCGGTTAAAATAATTATTTGAGTTACACGCTCTATTGCGCACGGTTTTATAGTTGCACAGGGATGATATGTAATCTCATTTAGAACCGTCGACAACCCCGCACTTCGTTCGAGGAGACAAGGTGACATTCGTTCCTTAGAGCCTCTTCTTGCGAAGATAACCAAACCGGAAGCTGAGTGATCAACAGCTTGGACGTTTTACAATCGGGGAGCAAATTGGGAATCACATTTACAAAGTCAAGTTACAACGACAGTTCGCTTACGCCCGGTGTTTCACGTCAACAATCTAAGACCGTGCTCTACAACTTCTCTTCGACCTCATGTCCTTGTGACTATGCCAAATGGTGACGAGGATGAATTTGAAACTTCTCACCTCTTTGCTGTGTGCATTTAGTCCTTACTTGGACGACGAGGGGAATATTTGCTTTTCATGACGCACTTTAGCGATGCCGACATTCCACCTGTCGGGCACCGGTTGAACGAGGTGCACCGTACTACGTCGTTACAATACGGCTTTCGGGAGACGCGCCCATGGCACGCGTTTGCCCGGACTCAAGCGTACATCGAGTTTATGCAAGCTCATCCAGTTTATGCATTCGTGAGTCCCGGTTATTACTTCAATAACGGAGCCAAGACCACTGCGGAGATTGGCCTCTCGGCTAGCCTCATCAACATGTCAAGAGGGGGAGGGCACGAGTGTGACGAGTACTATCATGTAACAGTACATTACATGACATTGTACATGTACTCGTTACTAGAGTGATTCGTGCTTTCCCATCGGAAGGACGTACTTCGTTGTTACGTCGCGAATGCAATTTAGCGAGGGTATTGTTTCGTATTGCTCTGCGAGTACCTCCCGGCATGTACATGTACGCACATTAAGTCTAACCAGCTACACGACGCGCTAGATTTCCCGAAACGAAAGAGCCGCGTCGCTAGTCTGTTCAAACCTTTACCAGAGCCGTAGCGCATGGCACGCGGACCATGCGAGAGCATGCGCAAGTTAGCTAGGCTAGACAGGTTTGAGCCTAGTGCAGTGGAGGGAGGTGACGCAACCGTGTGACCATTCCTTTTTTCGATTCCAATCTAATGTTAAGCACTAACAGTCACACATCTTCTATCTCTCTCCGTTTGCACTTCCACTTATTTGCAGTAGCACCAGAAAGCAAGAAATGAAATAAAATGAAATTATTTATGACAATACCGGGTGGAACCGGCTGGTATGCCAAATTAGGACTCATAAGCTTGAGCTAGACCGTGAACCACTAATCCCAACCTCTACAATGGCAATAACGATGCCGTCTAAGAGACACATGCAAACGAGTACTTTCCGCATATAAGTATGACATATAAAATGTCGCTATTCTGCGCGATACACGGCCTGCTCTAGCCGCGGCGGGGGCCTTGATCAGCCAAATTGGTCAGCTTATGCTTGTCGAACCGGCCCTACTTGACCTTGGCTCATGTGCGACTCCGGTCGTGCCGGAGCTGGGGGGGGGAAGGCATGCGAATAACTCCCTCAATCAAGTCGTCGACGCTCCCTTCTCGATCCACGCACAATCCCCCTCAGAGATAAGCGCTGCTCCTCCCGTCGGAGCTAGCCGCCTAGCCTAGTCTTCCTTCCTCCTTTGGGGGTTGGCAAGAAGATATTCCAAAGCCTCATACGGTGTAAGTCGGCGCTCCTCCCTCCGTGCCAGAGTTTTTCTCTTGCCTCCTATTATCCCCCGAATGTACTCCAACACATGTCTTATCGCGCTATGGCTAGCCGTACCTACCCCCGGTGGTTTGGGTTGTTAGGGCGGCCTATACGAGAAGCGTACCGTTTCGATAACCCTAGGCACACTGCGTGAGGCAGCTCATCGATATTGGAATTGTAATGAAATTGAAATTGTTCACAACATGTGCCGGCAAACTGGACCGACTGCTGTCTCTCGGGCCACTCTACTTCGCCATACAGGACTTATTAGCAAGTTGGGCCCGGGTCTCTTCGACCAAGTACACCTATCGACACACCTAGCTTCACTGTGTGTCGACGTTCCTCGGGAGTTAAAAACTGTAAGCAACCGCAGTAATTGCCACAGTCCCCCCGCCTAAGCAGTAACAGCGTAATAATTTTATGATCAAGAAAAACAGATCTAAAAATAAATCCACTTTTCGAGAAATGCAAAACTAAACTGCTGCTCGACCTTCACGATGCTCGGCCCGCTCCCACCGAACCGGGGTGCCGACCGGCCGAGGCCGGTCGGCGTTCGGGAGGGACGACGGGCCAGCCTAATCTAGCTCCCGCGTGACTTCGGTCTTGCCGAAGATAGGAGGGGAAAGGCTGGCTAAAAACCCCTCCTCGCGCGGTCGCTCGTCGATCCCGCCGCCCCATCCCGTAAGCCCCGCCAAGGTCGCTGCCGCATCCGCCGACGCGACGGTCCTCCTTGTCGAGGTCCCCCGTCACCTCCAGGGCAGGTGGGGGGGACCGAGACACATAGACATAGAAAAAATGGGCGCTCGTGCCTCCGCACCTGAATTTTCCGTGCTCATTTCCCCGGTTTTTTCTCTGTCTGGTACCCGGGTACCTGTCACGTAGTCCGGCCCGCGTCCGTACCCTCCCCCCCTCTGATGCGCGTCCACCTAGCAGACTTTGTTGAAACATGGGCCTCCGCGCTCACCCGGGCCCCCCCGCAAGGGTCTCGTCTATCCGGTAGTGGGTATCGAGGAGGGGGGGGGGGTCAGGTCGCCGTAGCCGGATCCGTCGGGCCGCGGGTGCACGGAAATTAGTCAAAACCCTCCGTACGGGGTTTTCCGGCGGCGCCGACCCGGAGGGTCGTCGTCGCCAGATCTTGTCGCTCCGTCCGTCGCGACAGGCCTCCTTGCCGCCCAAGCCTACTCCTCCCCCCTCGGGAGATGTATCTTGTCGGCGTGGCGGCTCGCTAGTGAGCGCCCTACCCTGGTGCTGCTCCCCAACTAGCTCGACGCCGGGTACGGACATTATTTTAATTTTCCAAAAAAGCCCTCTGTACAGGGCTTTCCGGCGGCGGCCGATCCAGAGGATCTTCGCCGCCTCACATAGCCGCTCCTCCGCCTGCGACCGGCCACCGGCCGGTACCAGGTCTTGCTTCCCCCCCTGAGAAGTGTCGACCGGCACAGGGCTTGTCGGCGGCTAGCGAGCGCCCTTTCCTGGCGCTACTTCCCGGCTAGCCACCACCAGCACCAACACCCGCCTCCCACCGCTGATCCGGCCGTACCCTCCTCGCAATTAAACGCTCATGAAGTACAGGTCCCACCCCCTCGATGTAGGACTGTCCTTAGTAGTATCTGCACGCGAAAAAACATATCGGACGGGCCGAGCGGGAAATCTTGGCGCCGGTATCGCACAGAAATTATTTTATTCAAAAGCCCTATGTACATGGCTTTCCCGACAGCTGCTGATCCCGCGGATCGAGTTGTCGGCCCTCTTAGCCTCCTACCGTGCCAGGCCTGGCACGGGTACGGGGTTTCCAGCGCCCACCACGGGGAGGTGAGGGGATGCCGACGGGCATGCGAGCGTACCCCCCTCCGGCGCCGATAATAATGGGGTACCTAGTAGGGGAGGGGTTGGTCGAACACATGGATCGAGTCGCCGCTCCGCACAAGATGGTGGGTACGAAAATATTTATTCGAAAACCCTCCTTACCGGTTTTTTCCTGCGGCTGTTGATCATGTGGACCTCCGCCGCTAGACCGTGTCGCTCCCCCGGCTACGATCCTTCTTAGGCATGCGTAGTCTCGCCTCGCCCTTAGGGGAGACTCGAGTTCCACACGGGTGGTCGGCTGTAAGCGAGCGCCCTGCCCAAGTGTTGCTTCCCAGCTGTCCGCCACCAGCTCCAACGGCCGCCGCCAACTCATATCCGTCCGTACCCTCGTCGACCCCAAACGATCCCTCAGATACAAGTCCCGCCCGTAGATAGGAGAGTATGTAGGGAGTCTCCACCCTTGAAAAGAAATATCGGACTAGCCGATTGGGAAATCTTGACGCGGGTGTACAAAGAATATTTTCAAAAGCCCTCCAAAGTGAGGCTTCCCGATAGCTGCCGATCCGCAAATCGCAGCCGCTATATTCCCCCCCGCCTAGCTCCCAACCATGCACGACTGTAGGGTTACTAGCGTCCACCACGAGGAGGTGGGGCGGGTGAGTGCTGACGGGCCAGCGAGCGCACCCCCTCCGGGGCCGCCGCTGCTGCGCTGCAAGCGGGCGCCAGCAAGTAAGAACATTTTTGTGAAAATTGTTAGCTCATAAGGCAGACTCCCACATCCGTTTAAAGCCCTAACACGCGGCCGTCGGCCGTTATGTTACCGGCATAATCCGATATGGCCAATGTCTTCCAACCACCTCACCGTCATGATTATGCACAAAAGTTTGGCAACTCATTTGCTGAAACGCCCACCACCATCTTGAGCCGGAGCTGATACTACCCCGGGCGACATCTAGAGCCGACACCCATCCTATACAAACCCCGCTACAACCCACCCTGCGGGGAGTCGTTTTGAGTAGGTCTCACGCCCCGATCGAGACCCCACAATAAGTTGACAACGTCTGGAGTCACTACATACCATAACCTTTTTTCCTAATGGCTAGATTTGCGAGCTGGTATAGCATGCATGGGAATAGTACTAACGCCCATGCCTTATATCCTAATAAAGAGGTCACTAGATTGAGAGAAAGCGGTAGAACGCTAATGTCCACTTACCATAGGGTTTTCCCATGAAGGGAGGAGGTTCTGTGATTTTTCGACCCAACGTTGTTCTTTGGCCGCGAATCGAACCCTACCTTCATTGGTGTATTAGATCACCCCACCGCGGAATTGTTGTCATATATAATCCGTGGGGGTTGTTAGAGTTGGGAACGGATAGTTACACGGAGGTCGTGCCGGCTCCACAGGGGGGCCGGCTGTGGTGACTAGAGAAGTGAGAGGAGAGAGATAGCGGCCGGCGAAGGCACCGGCAGGGCCGGCCGACCGCCACTAATAGGGAAAAGAGTACCGCTAATAGCATAACACTAAGTACTAGGATGACAAATAGCTACCTTGTACATAAGTACTAGGCAACGGGATGCTAGTGCTAACACCCCCCCTCAAGGTAGCCGAAGTCTTGACGTCGTCCTAGCTTGCGTCGAGGAAGGTGCCATCTTGGTCGAAGGTGTAGTGCTTGTAGCGTGTGTCTCAAGCCCGGTAGGTTTAGCGGCATGCGCTCACAAGAACGTGCCGCTACCGGCGAGTTACCGATAAGAAGCGGTTCCAAACGGAATGCGTAATGTACTATTCTGACATGTAGCGGGAAAAAGTGTCCCCGGGAGAATTATCCGACGCATGAGAGCGACAGGCGAGGAAGAAGCAAAGCCAACAAGGCCGTTAGGAGCGTGCAGGCACGCAAAAGCATAGACGGGCGCTCGTGTTGACTCCCCCTTTCGCCGTGGGAAAGTTAAGCTCCTCGCTAAGTTAGGTGAGCGTTGCGGCGTTGCCTCGAAGAAAAACAAGAACAGTACTAATTAAAGTACGCCGGGCATAATTTTCGCGGGTCGGTCTTAAAAAACCAGATCCGGTCGAGAGCATCGGTATGGTGAAGGCTATTAAGACTGGAAGCTGGGTGGGGCGAGCGTGGCGCCGGGCGCTTTACACACGCTCTTCTCCTTTTTACGCGGGAGATGGTAGGACAGTCGCGGACAACCTGCTCGAAGGCGAAGCTTGGTGTCGGTTGGACGATGAATTACTAGCGTGGCGCCGAGCGCTTTACACACGCACTACTCTTTTTTACGTGGGAGTAGGTAGGACTAGCGTGGCGCCGAGCACTTTACACACGCTCTTCTATAGTGTAACTTTGTGGAGGGCCATAACCTGTTATTAGAGTTGGGAACGGATTGTTACACGGAGGTCGTGCCGGCCCCACAAGGGGGCCGGCTGTGGTGACTAGAGAAGTGAGAGGAGAGAGATGGCGGCCGGCGAAGGCACCGGCAGGGCCGGCCTACCGCCACTAATAGGGCATAGAGTACCGCTAATAGCATAACACTAAGCACTAGGATGACAAATAGCTACCTTGTACATAAGTACTAAGCAACGGGATGCTAGTGCTAATAGGGGTAGCTAAGTTCATGGCCGCCGGCCTAAGCCCAAACATATTAAACCTATACATGAGCTATAAGCTTTTTTGTGTGTTTGAGTGTGTGTGGGGGGGGGGGGGGTTCTTCACATTAACAACCGTAAATTGAGAGCGGTATTCGTAAAGATTTCATAAATTTCAATTCATATTTAAATGTAGTTGAATGTCTTTGTGCTACATTTTACCATGCGTACGCGACCGTTGGCTCAAAGCCTAGCAACAACAATTGGAGTGGACCCCATTGCCGTCCATTCGTCATTACAATCTTGGAGGATACTGATGCTGTGCCAGGAGGAGACTAGCTTGCATGTACATTGCCGGAAACAAGCGTGTTATGTGACTGAGGACGACATAAATTTGCTTTAGTGGCCATAAATATTGTTTAATTGATCTTTTGCAAGTTTCAGTGCGCTCCCCTAACGCAAGCACGTGTACTTCCTCGAAATTTCAGCGCAGGTGTCTTTATGACAAGATTTTTGGGGTCTATTCACAGCATGAGCAATTTTTTCTGGAGTCTGCCCCCTTCAAGGTGTTGGGAGGTGCGGTATTAGCTACTGCTTATCTGGTTTTGAAATGAAATGATTTACAATGGCCAGCTATGCGGTAGTTGTTGTCTACTAAGGCCACTATCCCACAAGCCAGTTTGGTCTCAGTACACGGGCCTAAGCCGGTTGCCCGGCTGCTCTTTTTCCTTCGGGTATGGCGTTTCTCGTGAGAAGGAATGGGGGGGGGGGGGGGGTGATAATGGAGACAACTGTGCATTTCATTGAGGCTGTCCTTGCCGTTGCGACTCACATGTGCGACCCGAAGTCGGTTACGCAGCTTTTGTCGCTGATGACGCTCATGAGTCTGCTGAGTCTGGATGACGACGCACCGCTTGGGCCCGGCCCATGCCCACCGTCGGAGGGCGCGACGTAGTTGCTGGCTGGGTTGAGGCCGAGCGCGCGGCAGACATCATTACATTTGTGCGTTTTGAAGAAGGCCGCTGCACCCTTCTTTCCGAAGTTCCCGGGCGAGCGAAGGAGGTACTTGTCGCTGTGGATCATAGGGTCGCTCAGAGTGAACTGCTTTTTGCCGGCTGGCGACTGGCACCAGCACCCCTGCGGCCAAACGTACGTCACGGCGTGTTAGTAACTTGACAAAACAACTCGTGTCAAGCTGGTGCTCTTCTGGATTGATCGACTTCTCTTGAAGGAAAAGCAGCGAGTGCCTGAGTGTCATAAATAGAATGCCATACGTAATGGGCGTGATAGGAGGTCAAAGGGGTGAAATGCCAATAAGGCTAGGAGGACAAAGTATGTATGTCTGTTTGGCTTTCATACCGAGTAAATAAGCGCTCTGAAAGAGTCTCCTGCCTTTTGATCACTTCATACTACGATGTTCATACTACGTGCGAGACAACACGCGCTGCACACCCTCGCTAGGTCGGAATGCACGCCAAACCAGCACACGGAACGCAAAATTCCCATACTATTGACCATACCTATGACTATGCGTGGCGTGATCTGGGATTTGGTGCTACGGTGTTGAGAAAGCCGAGTTTCGAAGACTCGCAATCCTAAATTACTGTCGTCCACTGACATATTTTCATGAGGGTTTATGTTGCATGATATGACCATGTTATTCCTCAGGCAGGTGGGATCCTCACCTGGAGGTCCGTGACCATGAGGCAGCGGTTGCTCTTCTCATAGGTGTAGTGCGAAAACGCGAGGACGCTGTCGCTGTAGGGGTGCGCCAGCCCCTCCTTCCCGATGGCGCCGTTGTTGTTGGTGAAGCGGACGAAGTCGAGGGTGGCGCCGCCGGGCGCCTGCAGCAGCTGCTCCATGTTGTAGTACTTCACGCCCGACGGGTGACGAACCGACACCACCCACACCTGTTTCACGACACCACGAGAAGAGGTGAACGTCGCACTCTACCGAGCCTTCTGCCATGGATAGCTCACCCCCGAGGATGGGTGCTATAAGTACACATAGCTAATGAACATGTCTCATGGGCACATTCTTGGACAATGCCAAAACTGAACGTGGGATTCAAAGGTGTGGCCGCCTAACATCGTTTACCTTTGGAAAGCGGATCTCCTTCGCAGAAGGGCACCGCAGGCACCTGATGTCCTGGTTGAACTCGCGCGCCAACACACTCGCGACGGTTTGCACCTCTCCCTGCGCAGCGGGATGTGGTCGTGTGGTTCACTGAGTGAAGGGACAGTTTACTTGACGGTAACGATAGTAGCCCGAGGACGAAAACTGGGGAGGCGCAACGAGAGGGCAAGGACGAATCAAGCAGTGCGCTTGGAAGGGCGCGAGTCACGTGCCTGGAGCAGGTAGGCAGAGACGTCGGTGAAGTCGATCTTTCCAACCCATGCCACATAGCCTTGGTCATACTTGAACTCCTTCAAAACCATTTTTCGCTCCTGCTTCACGAGCTGGCCACTCTTGTCGCGTCCACTGGGTGCGTCCAGCCACGTGGCGTAGAAAGGGTAACGGCTGACGCCTTCATTTGAGAAGGGCCTCGGCGCGATCTGCGAAACCAAAAGCCAACAAATACTAAGCGCACATCAGGGGGCGGGACGTGTCCCAGTCTGTGACAACCCATCGGTACATGAAACACAAACGTTGAGTGCTGTAAAATATGCGATTTTTCAGGTGTGCTCGCGTGTGTGTGTGTGTGTGTGTGTGTGTGTGTGTGTGTGTGTGTGTGTTTGTGTGTATGAGCCTGTGTGTGAATGTGTGAATGTGTATGTATGTGTATGTGTGTATGTGTCTGTGTGTGTCTTCGTGTGTGTGTGTGGGTGGGTGGGTGGGCGGGGGACCTTGAGCTGCATCCGAAAGTCCTTCCCAATGGGCAATGGTCTGTGATCTCCCAGAGCTCCGTGGAGCGCGCTGAGTACGAGCATCTCATGCTCGCAGTTTGTGCCGTAGAGCACAGGCAGTGAGCTCCAGTCGGGCTCTTTCGGGTCGATGGGATAGTTCTTGGAGACCGGCCTGCATGCAAAATCAGATCGTGAACAAACGAGTTACTATAACAGCAAGCACCCGGCATTCCGAGTGGTTTGCACCCCTAGGTATTGCTGGGAATGGTCAAAGCACATCAAATTAAGAGGGCAGCGGGTCGACGACGCCCGTTACCTTTTCGCGTCGGACCGCGCACAGCCGGAGGTGGACAGGGAGACGGTCACCGTTGAAATGATGCTGTTGCAAATAAACTCTTTCAGGACCTGATTGTTTTGGACGTGGTCGTCCTTCAGCCAATCCGCTTCCGGCGCCGCTTTCCGAAACTCCTTCACCATTTTGACGGTGCTGTTGTTGAGATGCGAAAAAAAGTATTTCTGCGCGTGCAACCCCAAACATCAGAGCGGCATATTTGGGGTTGTCATACTAAGCTAGTTTTGGAAGCTATGTTAGGCTGTTTGTCATATACACTAACACTGAACGGCTCTTTTCACTCTTTCCCTTTCCCTTTCCCCCTTTTCTCCGTCCGCTCGTCTATCGTCGTTCTTGTAATCAATAGTTCCTGCTTTTTACTGTGTATAGCCCTCAGTACTTTCGGCCCAATTCCGTTCCCATCCGCAACGCGCATTTCATTTCAATCTGAAGTAAAACTACATAATTGATGATATACACACATTTAGCTGAACAAATAATAAAGCAGAAGAACAATGCAGAATAACCGATTAGTGCTGTAGCAAATAATTCGATTTCTGAGCAAATAATTAAAAGTTTTCCTATTAAAAAAAGAAGTGGAAACCAATGAAATGATAAAGGAGGAAACCCCCCACAGGCAAGTAATTTGACATCCCAATCAATGACATGGCTCTAGTAGGAGTAGGGAGGGGTAAACAATTGGAATGTACAGGAGCATACATAATTCTAAACCTTCTCATTCAGGAGTGAAAGCCGGCTGCTTAATTTTCGTAACGTGTCGCGATTAATATTGCATTGATGTACACCTTCGCTATTGAAGCCCGTACCCCCATCGCGCCCACCCTGACCAACCTCAATAAGCCTTAGTTGACAAGGCGAGCACTTACCGTCACGCGGCATGTGTGGAAAAGGGTGCTAAGAAGCTTCTTTATGTCCCGGTTCTTGGGGTCGCCAGACATGCGGTCGTCGCACCTCGCACTCTGTCACAATCCCGAAAATATGAGGGGGGGTATCAAGGCACCGCCTATATCAGCTGTCGGCCCAATTTCACCGCCTTTCTCGGAAGAGGTAACAACTTCGCAACAGTGCGTGTGTGACGGCAGCGCTACGGCCCACTTACCAAGTCATGGAAAGCGGAGCCGTGACAAGGTGCATCCGCAACGTGACAAATCAAATTGGTACAACTCTTCATCCACGAGAGGGTGGCAGCCTTTTCCAACCCTGTAAACACATCCTCCGCAACATCTCCTCCACCGACGGCCTTCACACTATAAGACAAGACAACGTAGTATATCAGCTGACCGAGAGACAGACCCGGCAATACAATGTGATAGACGTAGCTGGCTATCTGCCGGTTAGCATTTTTCCATTATTTCTTACCTCGAGAGGAAGTCCCTCAACTTTGCTGGGTTCCCAGTGAAGTCCAAAACGTCGGTGTGGTTCTCACCCTGATCGAAATCACGGTACGCCACAACTCCTGCAACAAAATGTACCCAAACATATATGTTAGCTGAGTTCCCGACACGTTTGCGCTCGCACAATGAATGAAACTGCGATTACGTGTTCATAAGTAAAACTTTTGGAATATAGATGTAGACCCCCCATTTCAACTAACATTAATTGGAATGAATTTGATACATAAATTCAGTCATTGACATTATCGCGGAGACCGGGAGAGGGGAAATGGGGAAAGACAAGGTAAGCAATGAAAGTACATGTAGCGGCCAAATGAAAAATCCCAATTATACGCAAGAAAAGCTATCCATAACATCATAGAGGACACAAGCTGGAACCCCACAAGGACACGGCAGGGTCGTTGCAACGTGGTAGGGTCGCAGGGCTAAAACCCCGCGAGACGCAGGGTCGTAGCAACGAACAAGACAGACCTTCATCATTGATCCGTCGCAACACGAATCGTAGCAATCGTGACGTAGCAATCGTACCAAATGACGCTATCAAGGAGAACTTTGAAGAGCCAAGGTGAAGTGCGTCACTGCCCAGCGGGATTCATGCTTGCAAATTTCCGTGCAAATCACCAATCTTTTCATTTTGAAACCCTAAACCCAAAGCACTTAATTAAAACAGAATGAAAACCGGAAAGGACATAAGACTTAAAAATCTTAAATCATAAGGAGCGTTGCGATAGCGGTGGTACAGGTACCTATACCTGCATATAGAGATAGCAGTAATTTACTTTTTCATTATTGGAGGGCCCATTTAAGCACAAATTCTGATTTCTTCTTATTCCTGTTAGATGGCTCCCTACCCGCAATCCTTAAGATATCTATGTCATGAGGAAAAAACACCCCTCGAATGACTTTTTGCCGTAGCGGCATTTTTGTATGTAATTCCAACACAAACCCTAAAATCCTAAACTCAAATCTTTATATACATATACTCGTCAACCGTATCTTGCTGTCTGTACATGCAATCATGCCCTGACGTGCACCTACCTGCTTTGATGAGCACTTGACCGTATGTTTCTTTCACGGCATCGAACATGGACTGGAATTGTTCCTTCACGAACTCGATCTTGGGCCCCATGCTTGAGGTTGCGTCGAATAGGAACAGCAGGCAAACCTGGAGCAGGCGAGGGAAGGGGGCAGGGAGGAGGGGGATAAGCAGACGAGAGCAAACACGGGTATCATAAAGTCGACGATGCCCGCCGACTGGCAAGGAGCAGGAGCGCGTCGTAACATATCATGTATAGCACGACAACACGACGTCGTCGAAATAAAGCCGAACAAAGGGATAGACAAGACCTCGACGAACGATGCATGCCGCTGCCGTGTATATCACAGTCATCAGCAGCGACTCCATACGACTAAAAACCACTCTCGTACCGGATATCAACGTACTACCTGCATGTTTCGCTGAGCCCGGTGGATAATGGGTGGGCCCAGCCAACTTACTTGCGCCTATACCAAATGAGGGTCAGATGACAATGTTTTCGCATGAGGAGTATAAACCCCGATAGGATATCGATATCACCATTATAAATCGACACTTACCACCACCGATAGATCTTATTATTGTCCGGACAGGAGGAAAGATAGCTGATGATGAGTATTTGCGAAGCAAGTAGTGTTACTACATTTTCAGCGGTTGCTATGATACCTTATTAGATCTGTCCAGGTACTTCGTGATGAGCTCTTGCCTCTCCTTCCCTTGCTTGAACTGTAGCCTCTTGATTTCGCTTCCACAACTTGTCGCGCTGGTGCTGCTGCTACCACTACTGGCAGCCGGTCGTGGCGCAGATGGCGGTGCTCTGCTGCTGGAATGAGGCGGCTTGGGATCGCTATCTAGGGACAGCACAGAGAAAGCCGACCCCTTCACGTCTTTGGGCCACTCCTCGCGGCGTGCACCGCCACCACGCCCAGCTCCTTTTCCCATGATAATCAACCGCGTGTATATATATGGACGCCCCTTTCACGATGTATGGCAACTCCTGACCACCTGGACAATAGACGAGCGAGAAAAACAGCACGGCCGTGGCAATGAGTGAGCACACCACGTTTGTGCAAGTTACGCAACCCAATGACGACCAAGTCCTCAATGATAGCGCAGGTAGGGGTAGTAAGTTCATTAGGTGTCGAACTTCTGACTGCGAACGAACTTGTATTGTGCACTTGTCCATAAGAAGAGACTGCTACTGTTGACAAGTCGCTGATATGTCTGTAAATGTAGTTTCTATAGTCGATTTGGGGCCGGGCCAACTATTGGTGAAGCTTCATTTCTTTGTTTATGGTCTTAGACTTTTACTTTAGTGTTGAATTGGTGCACGACGACACGCAAATTTTACATGTAGCATGCATGATGGCGGGAAGATGAATAGAGGTGGAGTAATGTCATGCATGTTGGTCGTTTCCTCTGCTTTTTTCTTGTAAGACTTCCATTTTTAATGGTGTCATGTATTCATATGACGTGTCTACATACAATTCACCGTTCAGTAGGAGATGTAGCAATAATTGCACAGAGAGGCAGGATCTGTCAATATCAATTCGCTACAATATAAACTGCGCCGTTCGATATCAATTACATCGTCGGCCCGACGAACTGCTCAGACATATGATGGAATGCGCGGGTTGCAGACTATGTAATAAACCAACAATCTATAAAAAAACCCGGCCTAACAGTAAGCCCGCGGGCTTATTTGAAAAATACGACGCTCGTCATATCAGCAGACCTATTCTTACTTGAGGTAATAAGCGGCTCGTGAGCGATGATGTTTCGAGGAGTACTGAGGAGGCAATAATAGACAGTGGCATTATAATTGATGTTGCGCATCAGTGTCGCTGCGCAACTACGCCGTCTCGGGATTTAGCTACTCAACGATGCTCAAGTATGAGGGGGGGGGGGGGGGGGGGGCGTTCATTATCAGCCTTATTGTTATTTCAGTTTTCTTATTCCGTCGCTCGATCGCGCGTGAACCTCGCAGGGACTGTTCTTTTGGAAAACAAGTGTAGAGAGACGATGACTAACGAACCACCCTACTAAGTGTTGTTACTTGCTACGTACTGCGATACAGCGCGAGAAATAAAACTACTCGAGCTTATTCACTGGTAATATTTCACACGCGGCCTGTCCAATAACACCTGTCCAATAATTACTTTATTGTATGTCAAATAATCTATACATATGTATGCCGACAATATGACGTTCAAAAGGTGGCACACTGCCGCAGCTCAAGTGTCTGCGCCATTGCGCGACAGATATACATCCTTGTACGCGACACACCGCACATCCATAGCTGCCGTGACTGACGGGGAAATATGAAGTACACTGGCGTATTTATATATCATTGCGCTTACGTCGCGCTGACGATCGTCTTATTGCAGACGCAGTGACGCATTTTGGTAGTTCAAACTAAGGGGGGATAGCTTACCGCACAGCCAGAGCAGCAAGTCCTCGTCGTCCTGTTTTGTCGTTCGATGTAACGGTAATGACGAGGGCTGTCCGAGCTTAGCAGTCGCTTTATCGCTTCGTCAGTTGGCCCTCGTCGCAGATCGTCGTCGACGGCGCCGCGAACGGAAGACTAAAGAGAAAAGTACTGGCGACGGTCGATACGGGTACTTTACTTTCTGCCACATGCTGTACTTTGTCATCAAGCTGCTTCATGTGGTGCTCAGCTCTCAAGTACAGGTACTTTTCCTGCGCTGACAATAATTGCGTCGCGCCTCGTCAGCATAAGATCAGCCCGGTGTTACACCTGTACAGGGGTCACGTGGGGTCGGCGCGGTTCGTGAGAATCGATCAACATGTCATGCCGTGCTATGCTGAATTTATTCATATTCCTCTACCCTATCTCCTGCTGCCACGTAGATCAATGATGACGACCGCCGATGCGCTGAAGCCGTACCGGTATTCTCTACCTGGTTGTGTGGCAGGTACGGGTACCCGCAAATGGCAGATCAACATATGTTTCATTGGGGTGGGGGAATTCTCAATTTGCGATTTTCTCACTGCCGTGTTAGGGCTTCCGTGAATGCCCGTATATTCACGGGACATGAATGAAGTCATGCTGACGATTTCAGTGCTATGCTCATACATTATCCTTCCGGCTACGGGTACGGGTACCCGAGGGAATTCATGTTTGAGTACACACCCGTACCTCTTTCGTAATTTCCGATATTGAAGCTGTACATATGAATCGCTACTTTTCATCGCTCACAAATAATCAAATGAACAATCACAAAGCAGGCTCCATTTGCCAAAAGTGTAAGGATTAGATCTGTTACATTTTTTGCTTGCAAGGGTCCTAGGGCCTACTAAATACGCGAATTGAGGGAATCGGGAGGGTGGGTTGCATGAGCTGTGCTCGCGCAAAGGCAGAAGGTAGACGACCTAGGTGTGTCGGCGCGTCATGTACATGAGTAACGTTTGTCCGTGTTCTACCACTGTGACATGCGAAATCTAGCGGTTAGAATTTGTTACGTCGTGGCAACGCCCGAATATTCTCGCCCCCATTGTAACTATTAAAACCTCTATAATATCAATATGACCATTTACAAAGTAGTTGGAGGCTCCGTTTGCCATGCTGTCGCCATTGGGCGGGTTGACCGTAGGATGGTCACCCCAAGGTGTAGGCCCGCCGAAGAAGAACCACTGTGATCGTCCACCCTACAAAGACAATAGGGTCGATGTAGTCTAGAACTACGCTCGACTCGGTTGACCAGCCGCCGAAGTACTTTATCTTCTACAACGTCACTCCGATGCGGTAAGCGGCGGTCGCTACTCCCTTTCGTAAGGAGTGCGAAGTCCAACTAAATCCCACGGGGGGGGGGGCGCTCATGTAGCATTATCGTAACCTCGTGTAGCCAACATGTGAGCACGTTAGCCGTCCATCCGGCGTGATTCTCTGTCAAGTCGATTGCCCAACGCGCTGTTGGGACTTTCCTCCCGAGATAGTGCGTCGAAGTGACTCGAAAAACAGTAACACATGAAGTACCTTAGTTTTGTACAGTAAGCGGTATGTGGAACATTAGTTACGTTATATTGACACGCCGCGTTGTCCTTTCCTCGTGCGATGGTAAATGCGATAGTCGACGGTCTTAGAGGCGACGAGATTTTCGGTTAGGCAATCGCTGCCGGATCCTCCTATGCTAAAGAACAAGTACATTACTACTATTGACGCGCATGCCCGCATTAGTCGTACTTGATCGCGTGTTGGGCTTGTGGTATGGATAGTACGCGTTGTGGATTCCGCGAGCTAGAGGCGTAGGGCTTGGGCCATTCGTAGGGCTTGGACAACGATGGGAGCTTGCAGGTGTACGCGTACCGGCTTGTCATAGATCGCAACCTGCGACGCGGCAAGTCCTTATCGTATCTTAGCGACGAGGTGACCGAGGGCAGCGGCTTCGAGGCCGTGGTCATCGAAGAAACCGTTTATTGCCGACAATTATGGTTGCAGGCTTGCGGCCTTGATGTCCGCGAGCTTACCTAGCCGTGTGACGTATCTAGCCATGTCATGCGCCGGCGTAACATGTAGCGGCGCGAGCATATGCTCGTCATAGAAGTCGAAGTGGCGGCGGATAGTACTCCCGTACGTCGTTGTTGTGTTTAGTGCCCATGCAGCGGAGAGGAGGGTTAGGATGATGACTTTCCTATCGAAGCGTGCGTTTGACGCTATTTGCCAAAAACACACTCTCATTACATTAAAGCACGATTGCCAAAATGCCAGGTTCGCGAGATCGATTCCGACTGCATCTACATGATACACGTTTTTCTTTTATTCTTGCGCCCCCGGGATATGGGACTGGCAGGTAAACCCGCATCGGCACCCTCTAAAGGCGGCGTTTTGCAAGTACGATTGAGAGCATAAGTTCAAAACAAATCTAAAATGTATCATCGATCATTCTCCCGTGTACCTCATGTCCACCTAATGATTAATCTTCAGAGGGGGGGTGGAATGTGAGAGGATGAACTACAAGAAATAATCAACTCTTCCACACAATGATGGATATACACTCTTCCGATAAAGTCCGTTATTAGCAACACGCATTTAATTACCCGTCACGCATTGCCGCGATGACCATACAGCTCAATTGGGGGGTAGACTGTTGATTTGTAAGCAACGCACCACGGCGCGTTGTTCACTCGCATGTATACCTTTATCGGCACGCCTCAATTATTTTGGGCATACGCGTTGTATTAGCGCCCCGTATTTTGCAAGCTGAAGTTCGTGCATTTGCAAGTTATGCACGCCTCTATGCGTAGCTCGGTACACGCAGTGTCGCGACAAGCACGGAGACTACTCGACACCGGATTCTCAGCATGTTTGCCCACTTGCACTAGTATCCGCCGAGTGTGTTGCGCCCGGCCGTCTAGATAGCGGCGACACCGAGAATGGCATATCGTGTGCACTAGGTTTTCTTGCCAAGTGCCCGAAAATACAGCCAAGGAGCACGGGCTAGGGACCTATTGGGCTTGAGGGACGATTGGCTTGCAGTGTAAGCATCCTAGCGCGCGGATCGCTGGCCCTTGAAGCTTGCGCATCGCTGGGCATGAAAAATGGCGGGGAGCTTTCAAAGTACCCTAGCACGGGCTTTAATTTGGCTTACGGCAAATGGCACGGCACCATGCCATCATGGAGCATGAGATGGGCAACTCTGTGAATAGAAGAAATATAGCGAGCTGATTATTGAGCCTATTGGCGAAGCGAGTGTGCGGGTACCACATGCCCATTGGTTTAAAAGCCCCGCGCGAATGCGGCAGATTTTGAGACCCTAAAAAGTGAAGGTGGCCGTATGAGGGCATGGATGACATCGGACGACGGAATTGTCGTGAAAACCGGCCGGTAGGCGAACATTAACTTGTATTTACTTGGGGGGACGGCTTCCATTTGCAACTTAGTTACCTGCAACTCGACACCGTATGGCAAAGTCAAGCATTTTTCTGCCTCCCAAGCCGTTCTTTTCCGGCCCCAATCCCACCCACGTCAAGCATCTTAACGGCACTTGCCATCAAACCCACGTGCTCCCATGTTTGCGGACAATATGTTGGGATCATAAGCACCGCATGTTTTGTCGCCGATTTCGGGAGAATTGATGAGCCAAACTGTGGGAAATCCAAAGTCCGGGGCGCCCGAATTAGGGCATGCCCCGAAATCGGGATTGGGGCGCAAACCCTAATACGTAAGATTGTACCCGTGACGGGCCCCATTTGTGCCCCGCTTCCCCCTTCCCTTCACAGTCGACATAAGTTTCGGTCCCCCTTTTCAAAGAGCTTAAGTACAGTTAAACCCTACAAACCCTACATGATAAACACCCGCCCTACGCGAAAGGCCTTATTTCACTAGTAACGGACTTTATGGGAAGAGTGTATATATACATGGATATCGCTCCAGGACATTCCTATCCAATCCCTTTTTTGTCTATACTCGCCAAAAGCACACTTTGCTCATTGAAGGCGGGTGATGAGGAAGAAACAAATATTTACGGGTAGTGAATACGAGGTACTAGTTAGCGGCAGCTGTACACCTACGGTGTCATGTACTCAGGGGGTTTTATATATAACATATTTTGTCACGCCATTGCGCGGATAACGACTGTTGTGGCTGACCACCTTGGCCTTGTACAAAGATCGGTTTTCACCAAAGCTCGTATCGAGCGAGCCATTCTTATCACTCGTATTGGCCTACAAGCTATTCTTGATTGCATCCTAATAAGCTTCGACCTGGAGAACGCCTTCAACACCATTTCCCGCCGGAGTTTCCTTGCGGAGCTGTACAAGAACCGTGACTTGCATCCCATTATCCCGTTGGTTGAGATGATATATTCACGGGACTCCACGGTGTATTATTTCGACCCCAACGATGCTTCGCTCCTGCACGGCACGGTTCAATCTCGTACGGGTGTCCGACAAGGAGATCCTCTTTGCCGGCTTTTGTTGAATACTTGGCGATAAGCACCCCCCTCCGGAATATTGAAGAACGGTGCAAGGATTCAGTGGCGATCCAAGCCTTTTTTGACGATGGAAAGTATTTGATCAAAGCGCTTTTCGTCCCGACTGTGATTACGGTGGCTACGGAGGAATTCGGGAAAGTCTGCTCGAATATTCAACCAATCAAATCGTCGTGCATGGTACCTCCGGATACGGCCCTTGAACTTGTCGAGGTGATACGGGCGATGGTCCCCGTTGTTACGGGTACTAGTAACCTTGGAGCCCCTTTGGCGATGGACTTTTCGATAGCACATGGCCCTCCATCATCTCATAATGAGAACTATGTTCATTCTTGGCTGCACGGCACCGTAGAGGCCCGTCAACTCCTCTTGGACAAGATCGTTTGCTTTGCTATGTCGGATTTCGGAGGGACACACGCCGCTTTTCGTTTGATGATCACGTGTGCGGTACGCCGCTATGGGTTCTTGCTCCGCACCCCCCCCCCAAATATCTGCCGACCGTACCTTGCTACTGCAGATAGGGCCGTTTGTACAATAGTTTACCGAATCTTGGGCGTTTCTCAGGACGTACAAACACTCCATCAACTGAATTTTGCTAAACGCCAACTTTCCCTCCCTGCGGAGTTTGGGGGGCTTAATGTACCGTCCCTTTAGCTCGACGCCGAACTTGCTCACTATGCTTCATTCACCGCGACTCTCGCCAACCCGATTACCGACTACGAGTCCGAGTCGCTAGGTCCTTTGTACGGTCACATCCGACACGAACTACCGAATGTTGCCACTTCTACTTTACCGTGGGCGGTCCAATTGCGCAATTCGTATGATTCGATCTCCACTATGAGCGGGTTTTCAGAATCGGATCTCGTGGTGTTGACTAACACACTGAACCAAACCCTTTCCGATTATGCTCGGCCCGATGTCGAATTGGTGGTATCTCCGGTCAACAATGCGGTGGCACCCGCTACCCAATTGACTTGCAAACAACTTCCGACTCCCGATGCTCTCACTAGCTTGGGAGATTTTGGGGGGCACATTCAACGGGGAATTTCGCGCATTCTTCGTGCCCGGGCCTACCTTGATATCTTGGCGTTTTGCAGACCTTCCCCACCGGACTACATGAGGGTGATTTCGGGTACGAGTCGCGGGGCTTTGGCTCTCTCTGTAGCTTCACATGAGTCCAGTTTCAAGGTGCCATCCGATTGCTATACGATGGCAGCCCACCGGGTGCTTGGCTTGACCGCGGAGCGCGCCTCTCATGTTCGAAAGTACCCTTGGTTCAATGAGGCTCCTTCAGACTCTCGTGGGTATGGATCTTCGGTGACGGTATCGAGCATCTCTATGTCGGGTGAGCGCTCAACAACTGTTTTGCTCATGGACCATATTCCCCGGTGCCCGTGCTCTTTGTATATCATTCAACTCCACGACCGTATTGTCCACGTGCGTGAAGAGCTCATGCTTGAAGCGGGGGCTACTAAAGGGCGGGACTTGCGGTTGGAGGTCCGCCGTATTCGGTGGGGAGCTTCTCGAGATCGCCTTTGGGATGTGGTTTGGTTAGACTTCATGGCTCCGCACCGCCATCTTGTTGTTAATGTGACGGTTACAAGTGCTCCCACGAACACCAATGTTTCTCGTATAGGTACTCGTCTCCCCCTCCCTAGCAGCCTTGCATTGGGAGCTCAGCATGGCAAACTTGATGCGGACCGCCGCACTTCTGCTTTGCTTGGCACGCCTTCGGTCCAGTCGATCCATGACTACTATCCCTTCGCCATGGAGGATGGGGGCCGGTTGGCGCGGATGGCGGCTGAGTTGCTTGATCACCTGGCTATTTTGGTGGTTGTTCGTCGCTTCCTTGGCATGGGTGCCGCTGACTCTCGCTCCTTGCGCTCTAACAGTTATGTCCGTATGCATCATTTCGTTCGTCGATCTACTTATGTTTCTTTTCGGCGTTTTGGGGGGAATGTGCGACGTGAATTCATGCAACGTCTTTATGCTGCTCTGCATGGCACTCTGGGTTCCTATCTCCGCGACGCTTTTCAGGAGGGCAGTGCTGACGCTGTGACATGCCTTCCTGTTCCTCGGGCTCAGGGTTTTTCCCTCTTTTCTTCTTTTTGCTTGGTGGCCTCCACTTCTTTTTCTTGTAAAAAACTGTAAGAATTATGGTCAGATTGATTTGAATCTAGAGGTTTGCATATCCAATATCATGTGTACGGGACAGTTACTCTAGCGGTTACTGTTACCGTTAATTAACGGCGCGTCTCACCTGCAGGGCAACCACCTTGCCCGAGCAGTTAGACGCAGCCAACGACCAACGACTTCCCCAACGGTCAGCTCTAGCTAGCCCGTGCCTTATAAGCCGTAGCTAGCCACGAGCCTAGGCACTCTCTGCTTTCGCGCTCATCCAATCTAGGCTTCGCGCGAATGCAGTCTCGACTCTAGTAGTCGAGTAGGGTGTCAATCTTACTTTCGTCCCATGCGCACTCGAGCGTCACGCGACACTTCCCCTCGTTCAGCTACAGCGTTCCCCAATATGCAGCCCGAGCAATCTACATCCGCCGCAGCGGCCGACCCTCACGCTACCTCACTCGAACAACGCACAGCCGAACAGATTCGTACGGCGGTTTTGGCATCGGAACAACGGATAACGGAACAGTTTTTGGCGGCTAACGCTGCCTTACTCGCCCAGCTCCGAGAGACGACAGCCACACATGCTGCTACCAATCAACAGCAGTCCATTCCCACCGACGCGACCACAGCGACGGAGGGTGGTAAGGCGGCCCCCGAGCCACCTATCGACCTGCTCGACGACGAACCCGATCCCTCCGCGACCGAGTTCGTCGACTTCACCTACTACGGCGAAGTCATCCCGGCCGGCCTCGAACGTCCCCCTCGTGACATCGAAGAGCCCCGTCTGTGGACCCTCACGGACGACACCGCCCGCACTCTAAGCGACAAGCGCACCCAAGCCGCCTACGACGAGTACCTACACATCGGGTGCTATGCCTTCTTCGACAGCTGCGCCAACGCGGCAATTGGCGAGGCTCTGGACACGCTGTCACAGGGCCCACCTCTATCGACAGAGCAGACGGCAGCGATTACCCTCATCCGAGCGGGTCATCGCACCCACATGGCGACGGAGGAGGCCGCCCGTACTAGATTGGGCTTCCTCCGCCTCACCAAGGGCGGACAAACGAGCACGGATGCGGACCGCGTCTTTGCCGAATTGGCCCACGAGCGCTTTTGCCGACCGCGCCCTACCGCGGTCTCCGGCACATTGGATGCGCTTCGACAAGCGTTCGTCGACCGCACGCTGGAAGTCAGCCTACACGCCGCCAGCAAGGCCGCCGCCGGTGCTGCCTTCGCCAAAGTCACCCCGGACAGGCCCCCCGGTCCCGACGCACGAGCCCGCAAGGCCGCCGCCGACAAACGCAAAGCCACAGCAGCAGCAGCAGCGGCAGCCCGCGCCACCGCGCCTCCCAAGCCGACCGACTCGGCTAAACCGACCAAGAAATGACGGTGTGGCCCGCCGCGCCGATTCCTGCTCCCCGACATCTTCCTACATGCGCCACCGCGTGCGTCGAAGATGGCGGGAGTGGGAGCGCATCGGCGCGAGCGGCCAAGTCCTAAATTGGATCCGCCATGGCGTCCGGGTGAAATTCAAGCACGGCCTACGCCCCAAGCCCTTCAACCACGGCATCTCTATGCTCGACGCGACGCCGGCCCAACTCGAGTTTCTAAACTCGGAGCGAGGCTTGCGGTGCGTGGGAACGAGCGAACAACCCTCGCTACGTTTCCCGGATGTTTTTAGTTCCAAAACCCGGGTGCAACCAATGGCGTTTGATTATCGACCTCCGGGAACTCAACCGTTATTGCTCGACCTTCACCATGACATGCGAGACGCTCAAGCACCTACGTCACCTCTCGCGTCCGGGCGACTACTTCGTCTCCCTCGACCTTGCCGACGGGTACTACACCCTTGGCATCCGGGAGGAAGACCGAGACTTCTTCACGGTCAACTACCGCGGCACGCTATGGCGCCTAGCCTGCCTTCCCATGGGCTGGTCGGGTTCGGCTTACTACTTTTGCAAGCTAACCCAGGTGTTCACAAACCACCTACGACGCCCTCCGCAACCTATGCCAGCGACTACCCCCCTCCACAGTCGCCGCCCTACAAAGCGCTTCCTCCGAAACGCGCGATGGCGGGGGACCCGGCTACTCCCCTACATGGACGACTTCCTTTTCCTCGCCGACTCCTACGCGGACGCTCTCCTACTACGACAGCGCGTCCAAGCCCTCCTCGACACCCTCGGCCTCGAACGCAACCCCAAGAAAGGCGTTTGGACTCCGACTCAGGTCGGCGACCACTTGGGATTAACGGTCGACCTCCAACACGGCATGTTTCGCGCCCCTCCCGCAAAGCTCCACCAGCTCGCGCAACAAGCCTCTTCCCTACTCGGACGGGCGGCTTCCAACGCCCGGTGGCTTCCGACACGCCACCTTGCGGCGTTCGCCGGGAAAGCGCAGTTCCTCTACCTCGCAATCGCACCCGCGCGCTTCTTTTTGCGCGAACTCCACGACGTGCTAGCCACACGGGTTGGGTGGGGCGGACGCGTCCGACTCACCCACCAATTACGCCGAGACCTCGAGTGGTGGCGCACGGTCCCCACTCAGCACAACGGCCGGTCCATCTACAAACCTATCGAGACCGCCTACCTCCACGCCGACTCGAGTGCTTACGGTTGGGGTGCCGTTCTAAACGAGGACTCCAACTATCAAGCCCGGGGCTTTTGGGACGCTACCGACCGCCAACAACACATCACGTGGAAAGAACTTCGAGCAGTGCGACACGCGGTGGAATCCTTTCTACCCCAACTCCAAGGCCGGCAGGTCCTCCTACACGAGGACAACACAGCGGTGGTCGCCGCCCTCACCAAGCTCACCTCGCGCTCTCCCGCCATGATGGCCGAACTCCGTCGCCTATGGTACCTCCTCGACAGCAACGACATCAACATCCGGCCGCGCTACATCCGCTCGGCGGCGAATATATGGGCCGACAAGCTCAGCCGCGAGCTGGACTACGAGGACTGGCAGCTAAACCCTCGTGTTTTCTCCCACCTGCAACGCCGGTGGGGGCCGCACACTATCGACCGTTTCGCGTCTATGCTCAACGCGCAACTTCCCCGCTTCAACGCCCGCTGGCGCGACCCACTGTGCGAGGACGTCGACTCCCTACGCCTGTCCGACGACGCGTGGCGCTGAGAAAACAACTACTGCAACCCACCCTGGTCTGCCCTCCCCGCCCTCGCCGCAAAACTCGCCCAAGCCCGAGCCTCAGCCACGGTCATCGCCCCCTTTTGGCCCAACAAACCGTGGTACCACGCGTTCACTCGATTGGCCACCGAAACACTGCACTTCCCAGCGGCGCGCGACCTATTCTTTCCCGGCAGGCGAGGCAAGCCCGAGGGGGTCGGACCTCCCGCGTGGAGCATCATGGCCTTTCGTCTCTAACCCCTTCGTGGCTCTACACCCGACGCGGCGCGATTGGGCGGGCGCTGCGCCCGGTACAATTAAACGCCCCTGTACAGCTCGGGCCGGCTCTGCGTACAGGACAGCCCCGCTACGGCCTGCGCCTCGAAGCAGCACAGGCGCCCTGGTCCGCCTCCCTAGCTGAAACTTTCCACAACCTCCTAGGATCGGACAAGCTAGGGGCTACGGCGGTTGCCCTACTCAGGAGTTCCCTAGCGCCCTCGACGTACTCCAGCTACGGCAGCGCGCTGCGGCAATTTTTTTTTTTTTGCACAGAGGAAAATATCGCCCCCCTACAGGCCACTCCCGCTACCATGGTCCGCTACACCGCGTGGCTAGCCCTTCTCGGCACGGTCGCCGCAAGCTCCCTGCAGCCCTACTTCTCTGCCGTAAACAAGTTCTTTCGAGACCACCAACGCCAGCCTATTGCTGTGGGCGACCTCCTGGCGGACGCCCGGCGTGGCCTCGAAATCCTGCAACACCGCCTCATCCCCGCCACCACGCGCCTTCCGCTGCCCGCGCCCGTCGCCCTCACCATCCTACAGGCCGCCGACACGCTACACCTCACCCTCCCGTGGACACCTGCAGCGTTCTCCCAACTGCAACGTTTTCGAGCCTGCCTCGCGGTGTGCGTCAATTACACCTTTTTCTGCCGGGCCGAAACTGGCGCCCGTTGTCAAACATGCGACCTAGTTGTTGACAGACCCTCGCAGCAAATCTGCCTCTTCGTTAGAAAATCTAAAGGCGACCAGCGCCGCGACGCCAGCGAGAAACTGGTTATCGCTATCCCTATCTCCGCTAACCCCGTCCTAGCAGACCTGCTCGACTACTACACGGAGCAGCGCGCGACCTTATGCAAAAAGTTCTACAAAAAACCACCCCCGCTCGCTTTCTGGAGCTTCTCACCTACAGAACCCTCCGCTGATTGGGGTGCCTCGTCCACCGTCTCCACCTGGCTCTCCCTCGCCCTCCTCACAGTCCGCTCGTCCGCGCCCGCCGGCTTTCAATGGACGTCGCACAGCCTACGGAAAGGCGCGGCGTCCGCTGCCAGCTGCATCGGCGCGCCCCTCCCCGTAATCAAATTTATGGGTGGCTGGGCCAAGAACAGCTCTGTGACAGAAGGCAAATATATTGACCCAACCATGACCCCATCACCTGTTGCTTGGCGGTTCTTCGGCTGGCTCACTCCGTCCCCCCCGCAACACTAATTCTGGCTGTGCAAGCCTTTGGCTTTAGGTTACTGGCAAAACGTGCCCTAGGGTAAATGGTCAGATTGATTTGAATCTAGAGGTTTGCATATCCAATATCATGTGTACGGGACAGTAACTCTAGCGGTTACTGTTACCGTTAATTAACGGCGCGTCTCACCTGCAGGGCAACCACCTTGCCCGAGCAGTTAGACGCGGCCAACGACCAACGACTTCCCCAACGGTCAGCTCTAGCTAGCCCGTGCCTTATAAGCCGTAGCTAGCCACGAGCCTAGGCACTCTCTGCTTTCGCGCTCAGCCAATCTAGGCTTCGCGCGAACCCACCCACCCATCCCTATAATCCTGCGCTAATTGACCCCCAGACCCTGTCTGTGGGCGTCTGTTGGCCAAATTGTAAGTAAGCTGACATCTTTGGCAAAACGTGCCCTAGGGTAAATATATTAAATAACCAATCATTGTTCTCGTCGTGTTCTGCGCGCGCTGGCGGTTGCTTCATCTCGTATTTCTATGAGCAGGTACCTGTACGGTGCGGGTACAGAGTAATTCAGGTGTCGATGATGAAAAAAAGACGGGACATGACAAGGTTGGCGGCCTGTCGGCTGCGTCGCGCGGGAGCGAAACCTCATCATCTAGGGAGTCGTCACTGGTAGCAGTACACCTACATAAAGCTGCCACAGCAATGTGCAGCTCTGCTGTGTAATTCTTATGCACCAGTAACAGGAACTGGAGTAGCGACGCGGAGCAGTAATAAGCGATCATCGTAGTAAAGTATTAAGCGACTTGCGCGCGATACTGTCGTTGTTGTTCCCCTTCATATATGTACGGGCACCTCGATATACCGCCGGCCAGCATGCTATGTCCCATATTACTTATTGTCGTACTTTGTGAAACAAGCCTCAACTACTGACAACTACTCCCCCGATCCCCTTATCTTTGCTATTGTTTCCGCAACAGATTGGAGGCATTTTGACTTCTTGTGAGCAGGGACACCTGTAAGACACGCCTTTTTTTGTCCCGAGAAGGTCGTAAGTTTCGCAACACGGTAAATAAGCGACAATGTTCGGTGGTACCGCTTTTATTCCCGGCTTGAGAGTGGACGAGCTAGACGACGCGATCCCAAAGAGCGAGAGAATGCCAAGGTTGGAGGATTTGGCACCGACCCGGGCGTGTCAACTTGACCATCGTGTCCTGTTAGTATCCGCTGATCCGTCGCTCCTTACTTCTTGTTATTTTACCCGCAGTGAACATGGATAATAATGTGAACAATAAATTCACCAATAAACAAGTGCAACTGGATGACGGGCCGCTAGATTAGTTGCTGTACGCTTCTTCACGGTTGAATCCAGGAAAAACCCTATATGCGACTGTATACAGCTACGCCAGCAGACTCTTCGATGTAATATGTAGCGTGATGATTATCGCAGAGTCTCGCCGGTCAGAAGCACTAGCCCCGGCGGTCTGGCGGGCGGTGGAACTTCAATCGCGAACGCCACTGCACCCGGTCCTCTTGGACGAAACCAGGCCATTTCCGCGTTTCTTGAAAACGCGACACAGGTGTGGTGATGTTAATGAAGAAAGGCAATAGTATCCATATGTCTTATATTGCTGGTGAGCTTACGACAAGTAAAGTCGGGCGCGCGCGCAACATTTATTCAGTCCGCCGCATTTAGTATTCATACATACATGCAGTGATGCAGTAGCTTGCAGCCGCCGCCTGATATATGATGCTCGCTATAGCATGCACGCAACATCATAGTTTTCTGGCTATCTAAGTGTGCCCTACTACCGCCTATAACATCTGCCGCAACCCGACATATGTAAGTATTTGGTGCGACGCACATCACTGCAGGTGCGGATATGCTTCCTCATGGATGCCACGCAGAGCATGGACTCGTCGATAAAGGCAGTCAAGGACAACTTCCGACAGGTGTGCGCGGCTGTAAAGGAAGAATTTCCTAGCGCCAAGATAAAGGCGGGTGTCGTTGCATATCGCGATTTCGACTGCGGCGCCAGCCATACCGAGTTACTGGACTTTACGGGAGACGCCAAGGTTCTTCACACATTCCTGGACAGGTAGCTGTCGTCACAACGCTCCTGAATAGACAAATGTATTGCTGCATCATTATTCTGGCGTGAGAGGCTCGACTGCTTGAGAGCTCCCACCGTCATTAGCGAAAGTAAAATATTTCCGCAACTGTTATTTTGTAATCAACGAAAAGGTAATAAGTTGATTACCCTTCATTCACAAATAAGTAATATACCCTAATATTTTTTACTCAGAAAAAATTCTTACTTAGCTGAGAAAGAGTGATGAGAGGGTTACTGGTGAATTGAATTCCAAAAAGCACTATACACAGACACGAGGACAGGGAAATAGGGGGGAACCAAGAGGAAAACAGTGAGAAGAGGGTTATGTACTGGTGCTTCTTCCAATTTCTCTTAATTTTCAAGGTATAATCAAACAAACCAATCCTTGATGGAAATTGAAATTACTCAGTCCCACATTTCGCTATATCTTATAATTGTGCTAAAAATTTATCAAAGAAAGCGAGACTGGCTCATTTTACATGATCACCAAAGTTTCCGTGCTAATTACAAGAAACGGCAGTTGATATAATGAATCCAATCCGCGGGTCGTAAGATAGCGACCAATTGTTTGGCGTTGTGATAGGCTCACCGCGAAAGGCGGAGACGACTTTGCAGAAGACGTGTTTTCTGGGCTCGAGCAGTCGGCGGCCTTGTCGTGGCGAAAGGGTGCTACGCAGCTCATATTCCACGTGGCAGACGCCCCGTGCCATGGTCTCCAGTTCCACAACGGTGAAGCGGTACGTACGACAATCTCAAGCATATTGTTTTCGGGGTACATTTTATAAGTTGCCACTGCCTCGTCATTGGTTTTGGGTGAACGCTGATGCGCTTACCACTTCTCTTCAAATGTGTTTGAATGCGAGCACATCGAGCTTTAATTACAACGACAATTGTATGAATCGTGGGCGTTTGGCAGACGGACAAGTACCCTGGCGGGGACCCCAGGGGGCGGGACCTCCGTACTCTGTTGGAAACGCTGTACCACAAATGCGGTGTGAAGGTAAGAGCAAACCTGGCCTTATTATGAGCCCGATGCAATCGAAACCTGACGCCTCAATCAATCAATCAATCATTAAATTATCCCGCGCGTCCCTTTTTTATCCCATCAATTCAATCAAAATGACGCCGATGCCGTCACTTGTGCTAATAACATAACCTTATAGAACCCTTCTAATAATTTGTTCTGATGATAGGTGATTTTCATTAAAGAGCGGGACCCCCAATAAATCGCATGTATCGTGTGCAAAAGTGCTGGCAGAGCAGTTGCCCTTCTATTTTGACTTTCTGTTCATTTGCATCGTACCCGTACTATTCTCCTGTGAAAGGCGGATATTGTTCTCGTTATTGGCGATACACGCGGTGCTTTATTCTGTAAACACTTAAAACGGCCGCCATTGGAGACGGAACCCATGCTAAATAATCGGGACACATGAACCTATCCTTGCACACTTATCAAGACGACATGAGGGTCGTCTGACTGCCTCTCGCTACTGCTCCAACGCAGGGATATTTTTTCGCCCATCTCAACAGCGAAACCGTGACGATGATTGAGGAATTTCGGAAAGCCGCGCCCCAGCGTGAGTGGCTGAAAGAGACACGCGTCGGAGAGTCCAGCGATGCACTGATCGATTATCTCACGAAAAGTATCGTCACCTCGCTGATCGCCACTTCCGCGCCGAAAGAGAATGATGCTTTCGGATCGTCCATTAGCTCAGCGTGCAATGACAGCGATATCAGTGCAAGGTGATGATTACTAGTACCCATTGTTGCATCCGTTGGCACTTTTCGATTTTACATTCTCGTATAACCTACCGTGGTTGGATTAGCTTGCTCGTGTCGCTCTCTTGCTTGTTTTTGTCTTCGACTCTCATTGGTTTCACCGGTGAAAATGTATGCCAGAGTTGCGTTACGCTGATTGTTTTCACGCAAATTGGACTATCTTGCGTGTATAGCCTTAAGGTAACGCTCATTGGTCGTTGCATTGCAGATAATCTGCATACGGAAACTATTGTATATCTTTTCTTTGGTGGTACAAATGTTTATCTTTTTTTCTGAGTACAATATATGTAGTGCTACAAAGTGATTAGCAGCTGAAGACAGATGTTGTGCGCAGGCTGACTTCTGTCGTGCTTGGTGAAAACGACATGAAAAGCACCTGGAAAGGGAATGTCTCTGACGATGAAAGTGCGTTGAGCATAGCGTCACGTGCCTCAGCCGGTCGTTTGGAGGCTGCAGCCGAGAAAATAAGCTACATGAAAAAGCTTGTCAAGAAGTGTAGGGAGGCAGGGCTGAGTGATGTCGCTGAGACGCCGGCCAACAGATCCCTCGGTATCTTCGTAAACTTCGCGGCTACAATCGCATTCGCCTTTGACAACGGAGTGATATCCGCCAGGCAGGCGGAGAAGTACAGGGAAATTAATAGGGCAGGGAACCTAGCGAACCACGAATTCTGACGGAGCGGCATGCTGCTGTTCGTGTCAAACTACCATAGAAGCCGTCCCACCAGAGCCGTATGTCCCAATACTCAAGACTTTCCCATGATCACCCGGCAGGAAGGATGGCGATTTCATTGTATTATTCCCGTTTCATGTCAACATGCCATGTCTATTATCCGCTGACAATGGATGCACGTATCAACAAAGGATAATCATCCATGTCTGGAGACAATCACATTTGGCGCATTTGTATCTAAACGGGGACTGTGACTCAAAACACGTCGACATCTCTATAACCTTTCCTTAGTTGGGTGAAACAAACGACGGATATGGACGACGATAACGTGTCTTATTGGCGCTTTATTGCTACACTGAATTTTATCAGGTAGTAATCGAGCCAACTACAATTAGCTACATAGAGCAAATCAGCCAAAGAGGGCAAATACTGTCGTGTTTTCCTGAGTCTTGATTGTCCACTACTTGTGTATTTCAAATCCAGATTTAGAGATTTTGCAAGATATACCGGCAAACAAAAATGGTTGTTGCGAGTGTCTTGGCTCTCCCTTTGGCTTATCTGCACCAAACATATGGAATTGTCGAAGGAGAACGGGTCATATGGAATAAGATCCACCTATCTACATGTGCCACGTGGATCGACAATCCATAGTTGTGTTATACATGTCCGGAAGGAGCCTACAACCTTTGCTCTTATGCGACTCTACTCGTGCCATAGTTGGGGGGGAAAGGCACTTAAGCACGCGAAAAAAATTATCGCTAAAGTCGTCGACGGTCCCGACTCGATCCACGCTCACCCTCGTCCGAGATAAGGGTTGTGACTCCCGTCACAACCGTCTTCCTAGCATAGGCTTCCTTTCCCCTTCGGGGTATGGGGACATAATCATAGTTTCAACTAGTATCCGTCTGTCGCTCCCGGTCGGGTCGATCATGTCCCGGTCGGTTGTAGGTTGTCTCTGGCACCGGCGGAACCGCAAAATTACCGCCCGTAACCTCCCTTTGCTTGTGCTTTACGATGCCAAAGGGTCGCATGAGCGGGCGACGTATTGTCGCGATAACCTTTAGCATATCGCATGAGGCACTCCTATCGATGGTGAGTACACCGACACAACAGCGCGCTTCAACTCCTACTCTCCCTATTGGAACGCCACAACGGGGGCCGATGGGAAACCATCACTGCAGACTTCGGTAACAAACCCATAAAATCATTTGCTTCCCCCTCTCTTGCCCACACTCCGCTTGACTGTCACCCACCCCACCCTACCCACATGCCCACCCACCTTGTTGATGCTGACGAAGGTATCTCACCCGACTCCCTAACCTCGCGTCCCGCCATCCTCCCACCTGAGATTCTCCCCCCCCGCGCTACGACCCCCCGCACACAAACCCGACTTTATCCGCCTCCTCGAACCTCGATTCGTTGGCCACACAAACGGTCGCCGCCGTTACGCATCCATAAAAAATATTCAGATAGGGGAATGGAAGTATTACACGGACAACAACCTGTCCCACACAGCTAACCTCATACGTGCCAAATACACACCCCTTGCAAACGCCATCCGCAGCCACTGGCCAGGCACAGTGGTAGACATCCTTCCCATCGTCATGAGCCGCACATGTACACCGCACTCCTCCACCATCACAAGTCCCACCTCCCTACTCACCGCCCGCACCGACCCTCCTGATAAACTCGTCTCCAAAGCACGCCTCGACACGTCTCGCATCCTTGCACAACTCCACACGCATACTGTCCAATGGCTGCATCACCTCCTACTCATATACCGCATCAAGTCCCGCACGTCCTCCCGCCGCGCCTCCGCACATTGCCCCCTCGCACGCCCCTAAATGCACGCAGCCCTCGCCTCTTCTTGCACACCTCCCCGGGGGGGAGTAAAACCCCCGACACCCATTGGAGAGGTTGGATTTAGGTGGTTAATGGTCTAGCCCTTACTTGTAAGTTCCATGTATGGCATAGTTGGGAGGGCCCAGAGACAGCAGCCGACGCATCCGGCTTTTGGTGAAAAACCGGCGCATACGGTACATGTTGTAAACAATTTCAATTTCAATTTCGATGGTGAGTACGAACGAGGGGAGGAGTTTTGGGGAAAATGGGTTCGTGGTCCCTACCAAAAGGTTGCGGGTACGGAAGTTTTAACCGAAACTATGCGTACATGTTTTTTTTCGGTGGCGGTCGATATCGAGGACTATCGTCACCTTGCCTTGCGGCTCCTCCAATCGTGGCTAACCTCCTCCTCGCTAGTGTAGAGCTCCACCCTCCACCTCGGGTCGGCACATCTTCAAAAGCGCTTGTCGGCATCGATCGAGCGCCCTTAACTTGCGGTGCTTCCCTCCGGATGTCCACCGCCATCTCCAACACCCCCTCCCGCCGACCGCCGCCGACTCGTCCGTACCCTCCTCACCAAAACGGGTTCACAAAGACAGCCCTTATCTCCTTACCAACAGAGTATATGAGAGTACTCAGTCGCGAGAAGAAGTATCGGACGAGTTAAGCTTGGCGGTAGAGGTGTACGATGATGATTTGCGGCGCCCTTTGCCGGCGCATCAGCGGCTGCCCCGGAGGGGGTGCGCTCGCATGCATGCCGGTACCTACTTCTAACTCCACGCGGTGGGCGTTGGAAACCCTATAGCCGTGCCATGCCTAGCACTGTAGGAAGCTAAACGATGTACCGGCAGTTGCGATCCGCGCGATCAACAGTTGTCGGGAAGCCATGTACGGAGGGTTTGGAAATCATAATATCCGTACACTATCACGAAGATTTTCCACTTGGTATGTCCGATAAGCTTTTTCGTAAATGAGTACTTTCAAATACCGTCTCATTTGGGGGGATGGGGCATGTATCGGTGAAATCTTTTTGGCGAGCAAGGTACGGACATATCATCGGTGGGTTGAGGGTGTTGGAGCAGACGGCTGACAGCCAGGAAGCAGCGCCATGGAAGGGCGCTCATAACTCGTCGACCAAATTGTTTACGTCGAGCTAAGCCAAGGGGGGGTAGCACGACACCATCGATATGAGGAATGCCGTGACATGAAGAGCGACGAGGTATAGCGGTGGCGATCCTAAGGATCAGCCGCCGCCGGAAAAACCGTTACGGAGGGTTTCGAGTAATGTGAGCACTTCCGCGGCCTTTTGGATCCGGCAACTGCAACCATGCCCTACTCTACCGCTACCCACTATCACTAGGAACAACTAATATTAGAGAGTGCGAGCTCGGGTAAGCGCGGAGACTCGCACTCGAAACAAGGGTGCTCGATGGACGCGCGAACGGTGGAAAGAGGATACGATCGTTGACAGGTTCCCCAAATAGTTCCCCGGTACCACTGTGGAGAAATCCGAGGAAATGGCGGGGGAAACCTTTCAGCGCGGAGGCATGAGCGCTAGGTTTTTCTGTATGGCTATCTCGATCGGTCCCCCCACCTGCCCAAGAGGTGACGGCGGTCCTCGACAAGGAAGAAAGTCGCGACGTGAGGATCGGCAACGGCCTTGGGACGGGGCTTACGGGATGCGATGGTGGGATCGACGAGCAACCACGTGAGGAGAGACTTTTCGCCAACATGTCCCCTCCGATCTCCGGCAAGACTGAAGACATGCGAGAGCTAGATTTGGCTGGCGCGTCGCCACTATCGAACGCCGATCGGCCTAGGCAGGTCGGCACCCCGGTTCGGGTGGAGCGGGCCGTGCATTGTGAATGTCGAGCAGAGATTCACTTACATAGTGTTAATTTCGAGTTCACGCAACTGCCCCCCTCCCCCTGCGGGGATACATTTGTTTGATATCAATTTTGATATTTGTAAAGCGCTTTCGTCGATCGTGTTTTACTCGTCGACTCGGCGCGGCGGGCCACACCATTTCTTCTTAGGGGCGGCCCTGCGAGGGGCTTCGCCGAGGTTTGCCGTCGTTGCTGGCGTTGCGGCGGCCTCCTTAGCCTTTGCCTTGGCGTCCGGTCATGGCAGCATGTCTTGTGTAGCGTTTGCAAAGACGCTCTCATACGTATTACAACACATTCGAAGGCAACGATACGCTCCTGTTTCACTTCAACGACGGTAGTGAGATCCGGCTTGACGATGTGACCATGCAGGTCGGTCGACGAACCCCCCCCCCTCCCCGGGGGGGATTTGTCGGACAGCATGCCGGCGGTGTGTTGTTGGGTTTATGTGCGTGTGTGTGGTCGTGAGGTCTAGCGAGCTGTCTTTCACAATTTGAGGCGGTAGATGAGTAGTTGGTGTTGCAGCCACTGGACCGTGTGTAGGTGAAGCTGGGTGATGATGCGCGTGACTTTGGTGCGTGCTTTCGATATGATTTCAGCAGATGATCGGCGCGTAGGGTGATGAGCGATGTGAGACTTTCGATAATACACTAGTGTGGAGTGCCGGTGAGACTCATGACTATGGGAAGGGGGGGGGCATTGGCGAGGGGGTGACTTTTCATGCAAATGCGTCGCGCGGTATGGGGAAGGTTATGGTGGGTGGAGGATTATTATTCCCCTATTTGAATCTTTTTAATCGGGGAGTAGCGACGGCGACCGTTTGAGGGTCCAAAGAGTCTGGATTGCAAGAGGCGGATAAAGCGGGTTTGTGGGCGGAGGGTCGGAGCGATGATGGTAGGATGTTTTCAGGAATGACAGCTCGACAAGATGTGAGAAAGTCAAGGGAGTTGCCTTCGTCGGCGTCTACCATAAGGGTGGGTATATCGATCCGGGGGAGGAGGGGTGACAGTCAAGGGGGGTGGCGGATAGAAGAGGGGGGAGTCGAATTATTCAATGGGTATATTAATGAAGTCGGCGGTGATGGTTTCTAATCGTCCGCCATTATTGTTTTTCAAGAAATAAAAATAGAAGTTGGAGGGCAATATCATGTTGATCTTGTCGTAGGCCCGACATCGAGGAGTAATTTCTTTCAATGTGACCGTTGATAGTGAATAGACCACACATAAGGCAGCGCAAAGCAATCGGGGCAAGGTTGCAAGTGAGGAGGCGGGTGTCGTGTACACCTCACCTCCTCCCGCGCTGCGTGGATGCGATTACCCGCCTAGGTAAGGGCAACGGCTGCCTGTTGCCCCGACGATTGAGCATGTTAGGACGACAGCACGCCCACACCCTCGTTGGCTGCCGGGCTCGCGCAATTGTCGAAGGAGGTAGAACAATATAATATGTGCATGTACTCGACTCACCCGCATGAGACTTCTTGTCGCTTAAGAAGCATGCCGTGTCGTCGGTTAGTGTCAAGATAGAGGCGGGGCTCTTCGACGTCGCGCGGTGGGTGCTAAAAACTGGTAGCGATGACTTTACCGTAGGCCGTGAAGTCGACGAACTCGTACTCAAGAAGTTCGGGGCCCACGTTCAGCAAGTCGATAGGTGGTTAATGAGGGCCCCCCTTGCTTACCACCTCCCATCGCAATGGTCGCGCCAAGGGAAATGGGTTGCTGATGATATGAAGTCGCTGTGATGTTGGTGAAACGTTGGAGTTGGGCGAGCAAGGCATCGTTAGGCACCTGAGTCTGCCCAGCAATCCGTTGTTCGAGAGTGGTAACATCGGGCGGGCATGAATATGTTAGGATATACGATGCTTGCTTGCTTGTAGTAAGCGAATGAGCGTCGGCTCCGGGCGCGGATGCCGAATGCTCATGTTGCATGTTGGAGAGTTGCGTCCTAGAGCGGAGGGGGGGTGCCTCGTGAAGCTCGAGTGCGCATAAGACGATTGTAAATCGACACGATGCTCGAGTGCGAGAGTCGATATTGCAATTGCGCGAACCTAGATGGGCGAGCGCAAAGCGGAGGGTGCACGTCCTCGTGGTTTGCACCGTCTTAAACGGTGTCACTAGCTAATGTCGCTATGGCCGGGCAGGAGCTTGGGGCGTTGCGCGAGGCGTTTACCATTCGCGAGAGTCATCTCGACGTGTACGCATGACGCGCCGCTTTTACAAGAACCCTTAACCGCTAGGGTGTACGCTCTGTCACATCTATAAGTAAGTTTTCCTAACCTCTATATTGCAATCTATCAATCTAAGGGACCAGAAATTCATATGTAAAGAACTTCCTGTTCCTCCAGCTTAGGTTTTTTCGTCCTCGTTTATTCTTTTGACCGGGTGGTCTTCGCTGTTTTTTTGTAAGTAAGAATAATCTATTATTTATATATGATAAAGAGCTCCCGCCGTTGCCTCAACCGACAGCGCACGTGGCTTGATGACTCGCCGGCCGGCCTCTTGCTCTTGCCATGGGCTTGTGACTGCTGCTGGAGTGAAAGGGCAACCCAGACTGTGGTTCGGCTGTGCTGCTACTATTTCTACATCAGACTAACCTCAACATGACGAGAGTGCTGAAGCGAGTCAGGGCGGCGATGGCAGCTGCTGGTGACGCTGCAGCTGCAGCGGGAGGCGAGATGCGCGCCGTGAGCGACTCGGAGCGTGCGATGGCGGTGCTTGCCAAGGCGCGGGCGGAGGATGCGCAGAGGCAGGCGGAGGCGGGGTGCGGATGTGAGCCAGATAACGCTGGCGCCGCTGAATTGGTCGCAAACGAAGGGGGGTCACGCGAAGCGGGAGGAGCAAACGAGGGAGCGCCGCCTTGCACCCTGTCCGTTGTATTTGAGGAGCTGCTGAAACGGTACGGTTGTCAACGGTCACTCGCCCGCGTGTTCCCGTTCCGATACCTCGCCCCCATCAGCACCGCTTCCGTGTGGTTCCTCGTTTACTATCGGGCATTCACGGACATGGCCGGACTGTAACGATGGTGTGACTGATACTACTGGCTGCGCTTTGATTGTATCGATACACTTCCCTCCCGCTTACCGGCAGCGGCTGTCCCTAAACTATGAGTATCCGTTTTGTCCCTTCTCTTATCAACAACACTCGTCCCTCTCCCTCCCCACTCTCTGAGAGTAAGGGATGCAAGGACCCGCCGCTCTCCTTTTTGTTCAGGAACGAGCGCCTTGGTTTCAGTGTCGATAAAGGAGAGACTCGTGCAGCACCGTCCGTTTACCCTCAATAGCGGGAGGACAATTGTGGTGGAGCCCCTTTTTTCGCTTCCGTTGTGATCACCGAAGCGTATAGACAGCCTGCCCCGTGAGCTTCTAGTTTGTCTGGGTAACTCCTGGAGACGGTATTCGCGGTCATTCGGTTCGCTTTGATGGGATAGCTTGGGGGTGGTGGCTTATGTGACAGGCTTGGGTGGGTTAAAAAGAGGAAATGAGGTGCGGGTGGGCCGGAAGGAGGGGGCGAGGGAGGTCGCCGTAAGAGCGAAGCCCCGACTTAATGTCGACGAAGTATTGTAGGGATTCTGTCAGACACCTGGCCGTGCGGGCTGCGCAGGTATGGGCACGACTACATGGGTCGGAAGTGGAAGGAGTGCCTGAGCGAGGGGCGGAATGTGAGGGCGACGCGGCCGCGCAGCAGTTGGATACCGCGAGCCAGCCTGCAGCTGTCCACGCTCATGCTGCGCTACTCGTACGCGGCGGGGCTTGCGGCTGGCGGGCGGTGGGAGATGCCGCTGCCGCCTCGGCTGCACCTTGACCCTCCCGAGCCCCGGCGGAAGGTGGGCTCCTCAATCCATGTTGTCACCGCTATTTTTCCCAAAGTCAAACAAAGCAAAGGTTCATTTCTAGAAAGGAAAAAACGAGAGAATAGAAATAGAACAATTACGATGGAAAGTAATTAACCAATTAAAAACACGATCAAGCAAACAAGCAGGCACACTCAAGCAGACAGGCCAGCTTAATAACACATTTATGTGTTGATATTGATATCGCATACATAAGCAAACAGAGCAAAGCGTCAGAGGAAGTAGAATGGAACCCTCAGTTGAATCGATTTCTCTGCTTCGGCGTTGACCGGCTGCAGAGTGAGGCTGCTGCAGGCAGGGCTGACTTGAACCTCTCACCCCCCACAGGTAGTGGCCACCTCCCGGCAGGAATACTTTGAGGTGTTGGGCGAGTTGCTGTGCTCCCAAGGCTGCGCAGACCTCTGCGGTGGGTACTACATTGAGGGATCTCTGAGTTCGCACCAAGTGGAAGAGCTTTTCGAAAACAGCCTGGATGCTTTTAGGGCGGGGGAGGTGGCGGTGGCGGGGCTGACCAGTGAGGCCGACCTCGCGGAGGCGCTGTTTCGGGAGCCCGTGGGTGAGGTACGAAACGGAACTGGGTGGGCTGGTGGCGTGATTGACGCTGGATGAAGGGGAGTGCAATGTTATCTTTATATGCAATTGATGATATACGATGCCTTTGTTTCGCGCTAGGACTTTGGTCTGGGTGTCAGGTTACAATCATAATCACACCATGAGAGGTTTTGTCCTTTTTATGAAAGACTTGTTTCATGTAGACGTGCGTGGCGTCGCAACGGCGTCGAGAGTCAGCACGGAGTTGTAAACACGCGGAAGCGTGAGTATGTCGTAGACTGTGAACGTTCATATCACGAAATATGCAAATTGCAACATGCATATAATTCCACCTGGAATGTCAAGCGCGGCGTAGTGAGGGGCAGTTTCAATGTTTCTTCCAGGTTGAGGCCGCCCTGCACGGGTGGTTCCAGCTGCTTGAGGGGAACTACAACACGCGCAGCTACAACATGGAGCTGCGGCGGCAGTGGGCGGCGCTCTGTATCGAGGTATGCCTTGTCCGGTTGGACTCCGCTGCCCTGGCAGCCAAGCACGCGGAGCTCGTGGAGGTATCCCTCTGGCTGCAGGTCTGCTCCTCATGCCCCACCTTTCTGATCCCTTTGCTTTCGATACAACATGTAGTGTGGCGAAGTGCTGTTAATTGTACGGAAGTGAAATAGGAGTTGGCAGTTGTTTTGCCAAAGGCCGCGAAGCATGTTGATGTTGTCCCGCCTTTGGTGGGGGTAGAGTCAAAAGCCGTTATATAGAGTAGACTATGGCGGAGGGTGTGGAGGTCGAGCTAGGAGGACGCTGCTGCACCCCGGGTCGTAAAAGGCATTGCCGTAGCCCTATGAAAAAGACACGGTCTAAAACAAAGGCAGTCTGAAAACATAGGCAGTCTGAGCATGACTTGCGCTCGGGCCAGGACTGGCGCAGGCACGTCAGAGGGGTGTGCAGTGCGCCTGACTGGTCGGTCCGCTGTCTGATTTGGTTGTGGCCTGCACAGTTTGCTTACTGCGGTGCACTGCCAGGCGCAACACATCCAGAGGACATCCCCTTTTCCAGCAGGGCAATGGGGGAACAGAATTTTTGTGTTTAGGACGTGGGTGCTTGAGATGTTTTTGTAAATAGGTGAAGGTGGATGCCTTTTTGGATGGAGTGCGCGCCCCAATTGAATTCCACCACTGCAGATTTGGTGCTACTGGTGGATTCCACCGCTTTCTTTATAATTCACAACACATTAATTGCACCACATATAGACGAATTATCGCTAAGAGAGCTAAGGAAATTGTTTTATTCATCTACCAATCGGTTTCAAGTCATTATTCAGCTCTCTCACATTTTCTTAAGAAAGTTGCTTTATTAATTTACTAATTGGTTCTTAGTGATTATTCAGCTCTCTGGCTCGTTAGGCAGCTGAGCGTCTGATTTTCCCTACTCTTACACAGTAGGGTTTATGGGGTTTGCACGGCGCGCTTTGATATGAGCAGTGCACCTTTGTGCCAGCTATCTATTGCCGACCAGCATCAGGTTTCTTGAGGGATTACCCGGTCTCACTATATATATAAGCGATTCCGCCCCTGCTCACACACGAACACACACGCGCGCGCACAACAGGCCTACAGTATCCATATGGAGATCGCGGAGATTGCGTATGCGCCGTTGTTTGGCACCGCCACCGCATCCCACAGCGCGCTGGTGCAACGGGTAGCGGAGGAGACCCTTTTGCGGGCTCGCGAAGCAGCGGATGCGCCCGGGATGCGCAGCAAGCGCTCCGCCAGGCGAACAGACCTGCTGAAGACGATTCAGCAGGTGCGCGTCTGCAGTGAGTGTATGTGTTCAATATCGAAAGAGGAAGTAAAGGATTCCTATACATTTTCTGTCTGTCACCTTCATTGCATGATTTGCAAGCCTCGGGCAACCAGGGTTACCGGGTGCTACACATAAGCACCAGTGCCTCCCTATTCAAGTGAAGTCATCCGACACCAATAGTTGGGAGTTGCATCGTTTTAGCAGATTTTGGTATCTTCGATACGTTCGGTGCTCTGCTTATGAGTATGACGGGGTTGATTGTCTCGACAGCTCTCTGGTTTTCCGTCAGTCGCATGTCAAAGGCGCAATGTGAGGATCAAAAAGTTGCTGAGCGCGGGGGGGGGGGGATAAATACAGTAAACGAAAACAATGTATTCTTTAGGGCGACTGCATTCGTATGTGCCTTGGGACTGCGGCGGCGGGCAATTCTGACGCCCCAAACGAAAAGTACGATGAACTATTGTTATTTTGTGATATTTAATGAAATGCGGATCGCGAAATATGCTGTTTTTTGGGTCGTGGCAGAGCAGCCGCCTGTCACAGCCATCGCCCATGTTTTGGTGCTTTCATTTATTTTGTTGGATTGTCAGTGCGTCTCGTTTGTTGGCAATATGAAACCTCACTGGCGCGCACTTCCTGTTTCAGGTTTAAGCCCCATCATTCCTACTCACTGAAACACTTCCCCCATCCCATCCCTGCCCCCTCCTCCCTTTTCTCCTTTTCGTCTTTCACTGCATCTGGGCACATCCTTAGCCATTTGTGGCACCGGCTTAAGCCTGTCGCTCACATTCGAAGTGGTGTCTGCAGGTGAGAGACGCTGATGCGCTTGCAGAAGAATTGGCGTTGCAGCAGCGTCGCTTTGGGGTGCTGATTCGGGACGTGGAGGGGCCAGATTCGCCGGAAGCCGCGAGCACACCGCGAAGTGAGGGTGCCCTGGGGGACGAGAGGGCGGCAGTTATGAGTGGGCCAGAGTCGTCGGGAAACGCGGTGGAAGGGCTGGAGAATGAGGCGGCGGCGCGCATCGGTGAGACGAGTACAACTGCAGACCGCGTAGAGGAGCTGCGCATGGCTATCGCATGCGACCTTAAGGAGCGACGGGCTGAGCGGGAGTCATGGAAGCGGTTTCTGGAGGCAGAGGTGGGGCTGCAGCCAGTTGCATTGCTACCTTCCATTTTATATCCGGGGGGGTAAAAGATTAGTGTGACGGCGTACGTGAACGGAAGGGGGGGGGGGGGGGGGGGGAGTGCTGTGAATGTCTGTTTTATAGAAGAGGAGAATGTAGAGCGAGGAGGTTGGGTGATTGTGTGTAGGTGTATTTTTTGTTAGGAGGCATATCCGGGACGCTTGGCGGTATGAGTTGTCGGTATCTGAGGGGTGTGGATGCTTTGTAGAACTCGGCTGTTTCAATCCGCGAGGCGGTTGTGTCAAGTGCTCATTTGGTGTTTTAGTAGTTACTGGATAGGTGGCGGCGGCAGGTGGAGTCGATCAGCATATGAAGCGGGAGGTCCGAGGGCAGATCGATTGTTTGCATCCGAGGTGGGAGATGGGTGGAGGGAGCGGCAGGCAAGTTTCCCATGGGTACTTATACTTGTTGGTAGAACATGGAGTGGAGTGGAGTGGAGAAGGACGATCAAATGAGGGGTGGAATGTTTGTGGATGCTGGACACCAACCGATTGTTTGCATGTGTGCGTGGATCCGAGTCCGCCTTTTTTATGCACATTTTGGGTGTGTATTTGTGCGAGTATGTTTTGCGATGAGGCGAGTATGTGAGTTTTATGTGTGTATGTGTTTGTCCTTTGTATTACGATGTCTTGCGCGTGTGCATATTTAAAAAGGAAGTGTGGGTGTTAGGTGTGTGCGTTGTGCTTGCTTTGTTGGTGAGATCGCGGGTTTGGCATTCTGCGCAATGCAGGAAGAAAGACGTCGGGACGAGCGGGCCGCAGAGGCTGCGGAGCGAGCGGGTTTACTGTCGGAGCTGCTGCGGCGGGGGGAGGCCCTTGAGGCACTAGCGGCCACAGCTCAAGAGGCCCTCACACGGCTAAGCCACTAGAAAGGACCAACGTGGCATGCGTGCCTTTTGACGATCTGCGCGTTTTAATTGTTGCGCGTTGTGACGGTCTCGTCGCTGTCGAATATGGACAGCGAATCGAGTCTTTCCCTCAAAACAAAATGAAAATGATTTACAACGTTTACCATATTTGCGGTGGCACCTGTCTGAGGACCTTCTTACATAAGCCATCAAGGACCCTTTGTATACAAAGATCCGACTACTCGGGGTCCCCTTGCCCATCCTCTTTGAAGTAGTGGCGCGGCTTTACACTCCCCTGTGAGGGTTTGGTAGGGTGTGTGTCACTGGGGTAGGATCCTTCCCTCACAAGATATGCGGTTGGCTGGCGTCAGGACTGGAGAACAGTTTTAAAGGAGAGCAGTTTTTGAGCACACCGTTGTACCGTGTTAGGTACAAAGCCATGGTAAGGGATTCGACTCAAGGCACGGGCAGTTGTGATGGGCGGTGGACCCTCAGAGGCCGTGACTTTTTTGTCTTTCACCAGCAATTGCACCTGCGCCCCTCTCTCTTGAAGCCTTCCAGACTCGGGGATTCTATGAAGCTTGTGAGCTCGAGATTGGTAAATGTGGTTTTGGGAAGTGATTCAGAAATGCAGTCGAGGAGACAGCACCCAGCGCAAATCTGGTAATTGGTGTGGATCATTTTCATTTGCGGTATAGGGGGCAGACCCGTTGCTCACGCCTATATGCCGTCGTAAACTTAACACCACCATCTTGACGGCGTGGTAATAATGTTTGTAGAGATAGGCGGGCGTGCAACAAACCCGCACTTGCAGCAAAGTAATGCGTCGTGAGTTTTTTTTCTCGTTGCGGACTCGATCGTCATGTTTGGTGATTTTGATGACTACTTGAAATTGCCAATGACTAAGGATTAGTAGCCGATCAGCTCTCCCCCACTCGCTAGAACTTTATTTCTTCACCCACCCATTCTATCCATCCGTCTATTTACCCGCCGCCTGCCCCACCCATTCGTCAGCACATGCTCTTCGAGGGTGCATCAACTCCGGAGGAGCTCTGAGCCCGGAAGAACCCTAAATAACCCTAAACCTGGAGGAGTGTCAAAATGACACAAACTGTATCGACATTCAATCAAAATGGATCGGAAACCTGCATGGTCACGGGTGAATAATTTTGCTCTTAGTTATGTAGACGCCGTTGTGCACTCCATCTCGGTGTCTTGCTATATAGTTATTACCGATTTGTGAATCAGCTGCGTATAAAGAAAGACGGAACGGATTTCCCCGTATTTTGTACAATGTTTAACATTCTATTTTGCACGACGATTGAATTCATTGCATTTCGATGTGCACAGCAAGTGCAAGTCTCCTTGTGTACACTACTACATGTATTGTATGTGAGGTGACAGCTTGATTGCATTGAAAACTGATATGCGTTAATGTAGGATTCTTGTTCCCGAAGCGTAAACTTGATGCGTTCCAAAAAGGATATGAAGTGGCCCAAAAAGTTGTTCTACCCGTCTGTTTCTTCAATTCCCATCACAGAATATTTCTAACATATCAATACCATGTATACATTGTATGGGAATGTTGCAATTCTCCAAAAAATATCAACAGTCCGTTCTTAAAATTCATTCTCAAAACATGTTTAGAATCCTCAAAAGAACTCCAATTAGATCAAGTGTGTACGGAGTTGCGATGGAATGCGAGTACACTCTTCTCATGAAGTCCGTCACTAGTGCAATCGGGCTTTTCGCGTAGGGTGGGTGTTTACTATCTAGGGTTTAACTGTGCTTTGGGTCGCTGAAATGGCGGACCGAAAATTGTGTTGACGGTCAAGTTAAGGGGAAAGCGGGGCTCAAAAGGGGCCCGTCCCCGCTACGATCCGACGTATTAGGGTTTGCGGCCCAGCCCCGATCTTGTTGGGGCATACTATGATTTGGGCGCCCATGAATTTGGAATTTTCCCACTTTGACTGGTGTAAACTTCCGAAATCGGCGACGAAGCATGCGATTTGTATGATCACAGCATGTTGTCCGCATACATGGGAGCACGTGGGTGTGATGGTAGGTGCCGCTACGATAATAGACGTGGGGGGTATTGGAGCCGGAAACCCACAAACTGGGAGGCGTAAAACCCCCAAACTTTGCCGTACGGTGTCCGATTGAAGCAAACTAAGTTGCAAATGGAAGGCATTCCCCTAAGTGAATAGGAATTGTTCAACGTGACTTACGCTTACCGGCTGGTTTTCGCGTCAAATTCTCCGCCGTCCGACGTCATCTAGGCCCTCGCATAACGACAATATATTTTAAGGGTTCCAAAATCTACCACATTCGCAAGGAGCTAGCAATCTTAGGGCAGGTGATACCCGCACAGTCGCTTCGTCAATGCGCTCAACAATCAGCGCTCTATACTTCCTATTCGAGTCACGTCGTTGCCCATTTCGTGCCCTATGATGGTATGGTGCCCGTGCGAATTGTTGTAAGCCAAACAAAAGCCCGTGCTAGCTAGGGTACTTTGAAAGCTCCCCGCAATTTTTTACACCCGTCGATGCGCAGCCTTCAAAGGCTATCGATCCGTGTGCTATGGTCCTTACAATGCCAGTCAACCGCCCCTCAAGCCCAATAGGTCCCCAGCTTGTGCTCCTTGGTTGTACTTCCGGGCACGTGGCAAGGAAACCAAGTGCAAACGACATGACATTATCAGTGTCGCCGCTATGTAGACGCCCGGGCGTAACACTCTCAGCGGGTACTAGTGCAATTGTGCAGACATGCTGTGAATCCAGTGTCGAGCATTTTCCATGCTTGTCGTGACACTACGTGTACCTAGCTACGCACAGAGGCGTGCATAAACTACACATGCACGAATTTCGGCGCACATAACATGGGCCGCAAATCTAACGTGTGTCCCCACCGTAATTGGGGCGTGACGATCGAGGTGTCTAGGTTAGTATGAGCTGTGCATGCGATAAGAAGGCGTTAGCTAGGGCGGTGCATTTCCTACGTAATGGTTGTGCTGTTTGGGACATGTTGTTATTTGGGCAGAATTTCCACTCGCCTCTTTGGATTTTTTCAGTCGAGGAGTAGCGGCGTCAAGCGTTGGTGTGTTGAGGAAATATCACCGCATGCTCATGCCTGCTATTACTGGTCACAATTTGCACTATCGAAGCATACTCACAATCAAGCGCTGAGCATGGCAGTTGAAGAATTAATATTCCCACTTCGGATGCTTGAGGTGCATGAGGGTCGTCAGCTTCCCGTAACTAGATTCCACCCCCATTTGTAAAGTCAGCCAAGCACGTATCATCGGGTCCACCACCGAAAATACCGTGAGCTGGGCGAAACACATGGACCCCCCGGCTTTACTTTGTGGACGACGCGCATAGAGATGGTGTAGTCAAGATTTCCTATGTGCGTAGCAATGCCTCAAATGGTCGTTGACGTCTTTTCTGAGCCCGTCGATAATCCGTTGTTTGCGAAACTTGTCTCTAATATTATGCACGTTCCCCTTTCATTTCATTTTTGGCCTTGGTGATTGTCAGCTATTCAGTCAAGAGGGCTGTCGAAGTATTTGAATAAAGCGCTCATATTTATGATGTTGTATGTACTTTGTCAATGTGGAATTTCGCAAATGTATTGAGAGAGTGCTTGTTCATGCCGAATTGTGAGATATGAACATTCGAGAACGGCAGAAATACGTGAGAAACTCCGCAGTTCCCAAGGGAGCACATTCGAGCTTCAAGTCTTGCAGTTGTCTACAATAAGTCCTCGCTCTACATTCTTGAGAGACAGAAGAGTCACAAAAGGTATCTCCACTAATTTTACATAATACTGGATTCTTGCTCGCTGAATATAGAGGAGCGATTAGTCCTTGTCAATTACTTCCAACTGCCAATCTTCTCTCTAATCCGCACCATTCACAACCTCTTAAAGTATGTAGACTCAATAGAGGTATCGCTACCGCTATCACCAACTTAGCACAATCATGACTCACTGCCTGAGCTTTATTATCTAAACGGGCTCTTGTGGGATGTCATACTAAGATCAACAACCACCATTTTATGGCACTTGGCGTTGACACAAATCTGTTCTTGCTTGTTGTTGTTGTCACTGCATGTGACAGTGCAAGTGGAGAAACAAGGTATATGTGTGGTTGTTCAGTAAGTTAACAATATAATGTAATTAAACAAAGACATAGAAAACGGTGTCTATTACCTCCCTCCACAACACTAGGCTTGAATAGGTCTAGCATGACTAGCTATTGCCTGCTCTCGCGTGGTCCGCCCCGTGCCATGGGCAAGGGCTTTCGTAATGGTTTAACAAATTAGCGACGCGGCTTGTGCGTCTTGAGAAATCATACCAATGCAATTGTCATGTAGCAATTGAAAGTGAAATTGAAATTGTTTAGATCAATATCGGCAAACTATACCGACTCTTGTCTAACGGCTGTCAATACTCTTCCATTCAGGACAATGAAAATGAGAGTAACTTACAACAATACTAGCAAATTGGAATGGCATCTGTCTAACGGCCATTACTTGCTCAACCATTTAGGATACTTAAGAGCAAAGATTGGGCCGGGTACTCTTCGACACGGTACACCTATCGACACACCTATCTACAATGTGTGCCAACGTTCCTCGGAGGTTCAAAACTGTAAACAACCGTAGTAATTGCCACCGCCGTCCCCCTCATTCAACTCGTAAAAGATCAATCAATGTACAATACCCTCGAGATAAATTGCAGTGGTGACGTACCTGTATCTGCAGTACGTTACTTTGATGGAAAAGTACGGATCGAATAAGTAACGATTACATGTACAATGCCATTTCATGTACCGTTACAATATAGTACACGTCACACTCGAACCCTCCCCCTCTTCAGATCAATGAGGCCAGCCGAGAGACCACCCTCCGCGGTAATTTGGGCTCCTTTTCATTTATTTATTCACTAAGACTCGGGAATGCGCGCTGGATGAGCGTGCATGAAGTCGATGTACGCATGCGGTTCGGCAAACGCGTGGCATTGGGGCGTCTCTAGAAATTCATGTAATGCTGTCGTACCGTGTACCTCGTTCAACCGGTGTCATTGAAGTGCGTCATGAACAATAACTATTTCACACGCCGACAAATTAACGGCTTGATGCACACAGCATGGATGTGGGAGACGTAGAATTCTTCATCGTTTTTTTTTGGCATCGTAACCGGGATTGCATGGCGAAGTGAGGCATTAGAGCATAGTCTCAGACTATTCGCGTGAAACACCCGGTGTACACGAACTATCGCTAGCAACTTTCATTTGCACATTTTGTTTCCCAATCTGCCCCTCGATAGTAAAAGGTCCAAGCTGTCGATCACGTAGATTCCGATTAGGCTGTCCCCGCAAGAAGAGGTTCTTTGTAATGAATGTCACCTTGTCTCCTTGAACGAGTGTTGGTTTGTCGACGGCTCCGAGCGAGCTTGTATTTCATCCGCGCGAGCTTGCGGGCAAATGGAACAAGGAGCGTACAAGAGCTTTGCGTCAAGTAACAATTGTAACCGCTCCGTTGCGTCTTGCGAAACTGGAATTGAGGGTTACATGCTGAACAACAAGTTTGGAGGCTTCTAAGAAGATGAACCGAAGTTGACATCCAAGGGACCGTGTTCGATTCCGAGCGCACGAGTAGCGTACAAGGCAAAATACACTTGAGGCAATAAAGTTGTCCAGCTTGATCCATCGTAGCAGCAAAAACATAGCAGTAATAGCTGAAACGCGTTGTTCACGCGCTTCATTAGGCCGACCGTCTCCGAGTGTCGACTTTAAGACATGTTGAGCCGCGATTCGAGGCGTCTCCAAAGCGTGTGCCACAAGCCACTGACGAATTTGGGGTCGCGATCAAAGATGAGCACCCAAGGTAGTCCATGTAGTCGGTAGGCTCCATGTAGAAACAAACTCGCTGTTCTTCAATTGTTACGCCCTCAGTGCACGGCAGAAAATGGGCCATTCGAGTGAGGTGATCGACCACAATCAGCACACTCCCAAAGCCATTGCTAAATGACGAGTTTTTGAAGTATGGAAGCCCAACCGCATGCCACGGTCCGGGTGGAACAAGCAAAAGGTTAAGAGTGGCTGCCATTTGTGGTTGAATCTTAGCTCGTCGGTACACGACGCAGCGCTCACAAAAATATTTCACATCTTGGCTAAATCGATTCCACTCGAATATATGAGTCGCTTTAGCAAGAGTGTTCGCAACTCCTCTGTCACTAGTTGACAGATTGTCGTGTAGTTGAGAAATCAACCTCAGTCGGGGATCAAAGTTCCGCGGGACACACATGCGATCGAGGCGCCAAAACTACTCGTCGATGGCTTCAATATGGCTGTCTTTCGACCACACCCTCGCCTCCATAAATCGAGTCTTGGGAGTACCCCTCGAGAATGAGATAAGCGAGCTCAAGGCTCATCCGCAAACGCGTTACCGGTTAGTATGTTAAATTGCGCGTCGTGAAACAGCGATTGGGACTCCCATCGTAAATCTACTTGTGAAGGAACCTCGCCATCCCAAGATAATGCAAATGTGGCTTGAGGTACGAAGCATGATCTCCAACTTCACGGATATGCTTCGTTTAGGCCTCCCTTGCGGTGCGCAAGTGTCATCGAGCCCACAAACGGCTAAAAGTCCCGCCGGTAATGAGCTTGCCGCTTGTTCATCATGTTGTTCGGTTGCCTAAGTATATGTCGCAGCGTGTCGTGGTGAGCTACGGCAAGGAACTTAGAATAACCTCCAGGGTAAGACCTTCACTGCTTAACCGCTTCACATACGGGCAAAGCCTCCAAGTCGTAGGCGGAGTAAGTGTTGCCACGCTAATCTATATTTAGCTTACGCGCTTAGTAAGAGACAAAGTCCTTCTCATTGACTTGGAGAAAGACTTTCGCAATCACTACCGTGGAAGCATGTGTAGCTACGGTGAACATCGCGTCCGAGCTCACATGTGTCGTTGGCACTTGCCAATCTATAACAACCTCGATTTTCTTGGTCGAGACCGAAATCTTGCCGTTAGACAAAGTGCAGCCCAAGTACTCATATCAGAGAGGTAATGCGGATTTTGGACGGCTTGTCGTTATGGCTTTCGCGTGGAGTACGCGAGGTGGCTACTTGCGGCCATGCCATGTATAGTTGACAATTTTCACACGACTATGGTTCATGTGCACGCTACTAACACCGAGATGAATAATTACAATTGTACCATAAAATACATACCCTCAGCCGCCCTATGTGCAACGCCCTATTTCAATAGTATCACATGTATGAACGATGGACTTTGTGGGAGATTGCGCGTGGTAGATTTGTTTTCTCATTCTACTACGATATAGCGTTTTGAATTTTTAATCAAGTTTGAGCAATGGGCTTGTTGTTGCACGACTACATTATCTAACTTTTTTTATATACGCCCCCAGGATATGGGACAAGCAGGTAAACCCGCACCGGCACCCTCTACATGCGGCGATTTGCACGCACGACTTTGAGCAAAAGTTCGAAACAAACCTCAAACTCATCATCGAACATGCTCTCTACACTATTTTATTGTTGAAAGTTCGTGAGTTTCATTAGGCATGGAAATACCGCTCGATGGCGGCTATTCGGCGGAGATGGGTCGCTTCGGCGGAGATGCTTTGGTCCACACCGCCCACTCTTGGTTAGTGACGGCCCTTGAGGAAATCATCTCCGAGGTTCATTGATCCTCTTGTCACTCTTGCCCTTTTGTTTCCCCTTCCATTTTCCCTATCCGTGCTCAGGTTGTTCTTCTTGTAATCCAATATCCAGGGGGAATACCGCTGTGTTGACAGTACATGTACCAGTACCAGTACCTGCAATTGTCAGGGGGTGAGAGCTCGCAGTATGGAATCGTAGTATATTCGTCATGTCGTCGTCTAGCAGTAGCTTTGCATCAGCCGTACTTAACGGCCCATGTTGGGTGGTACGGGTAAGAAGGAATGAATCAGCCAGCAGTACCACTACGCCAGTGCTTTATGACCCTTCAAATTGATATGACGCCCCGCACTCGCTCATACAGCGCGAAGAGCAGGTTGGCGCTTAGGAGAATTGGGTCGCACAAGGATGTGGCGTGCGAAAATCAAACTAGGTGCGGCGGAACGTCTTCTTGCTACAGAGCGGCTGGACTGTCGCGACCAACCGGGTGCGCCGCCACCGGTAGCTAGTGTGAAGCTAGGAAGGGATGTGACGCCCGTGACAGCGGCGCGACGGGCCATAAAAGGGCGGCCGCCCGCGCCGAGCCACCACAAAGCTCACTTCCCAGCCCGCAGCAACCTCAGCTCTCGTCAAGGCTGCCGCCACCCATCCCACATTCTCACCCATCAACGACCGTTGTAGATCAGCAACACCTTTCCCGCCGTCCTCCTCAACGTACCACTGTACGGGATCTCGGACAGCCCTGTCGCTCCACGGTCCTCAACCGCCGAATACGACAGTCGGTGTACGGTAAATAAGTGTTCGTCAGGACCAGGACAGTAAAAATCAACATGGGGCGCTGCATCTCCGCACGCGAGACGCCGGGAACCGGGGCAGTCAGGCACGCCCCACCCTGTTTATCTCCGAACTCTCTAACCCTGCGGCCGTTTAAGCCACCCAATCGCGGGGGCTTTCCGCCCCCGGTTTCAATAGCCTCGTTCCCTGCGCGCTGGACGAACACTCAAAACTCGCTATTCGCTATATTCACAGTAAATACTCCCTCCTGTAGTCGTCAGCTCATGTTCCTTCGGCTCGTGCGCTCTAGGTGTGGAACAGATCCAACCCAGTCTCGCTCCATTCGCTGTGCCATACGTTTCCGGGGCGGAAGGCGCTGCTGGCCCGCGTACTTGGCCTGCCCGTTATTCTCGGTCGATCACCGCAGAATCCGCTTTATTATTACACTGTCTTGACGCTCGATCCAGCATAGATTGCGTCGTTTCGCCGAACAGTTTCGCTCAACAGTGACGCACCCCCCCCCCCTTGTTGCACACTCCAAGCTTTCGGGTCGCTGCCAACTGCTGGCGGTACCACCAGTTTCGCTGACACCTTTCCCCGGCCGCTTCCTTCACAGGAACACGCCACCACCTGCTGATGACGTCACCACTACTCTGCCCGCTAAAGTGTCGCCACGCACCGCGTACTGCTTGTCCCAAGCCGGTGGTGTCGAGAATGCCGCCCCCGCTGGCAGGGACCTCCCTGTCTCCCTGAAGGCACGCCTACACCAACGGAAGACCGAAAAACTTCTCGCGGATGCTTCGCTGCAACTGGAGGCGACGGCGGCAGAGCTGCAGGCCGAGAGGGCACGCAGCGCGGGGCTGGAGGCGGAGGTGCAGCGGCTGGGCGAGGAGCTGCTCCTGTCCCAAACCCATGCGGTTGAGCTCAGCTGCGCGGCGTCTGCCGTCTGCGAAAAAAGTAATGAGCTTGCCGTGACGCTGGCCACCGTCCGCTCGCGGGCTGACACGATGGAGAGGGCCGCGAAGAAGTTCCATTACGATGTTGGTGTTGCGCGCTTCGAGTTGGCGGACAAGGAGAGGGAGCTGCGGCGCGCCCGCGACAGGGTGGACGACCTCGAGGGCGAGATGGACGCGGGGCTTAAGATGTTGGCGGAGGACGCAGACTCCGATATCCGCATGCTCCAAGGCGAGGTGATTGTGCACGAGCTCAGCCGCGCGCTGCGGGTCACGGTGACCGTAGATCCAGCCATCCAGGGCGGCAAGGCACGGATTTCGGGGAGGAAATGTTCGGCGTCCGCTATGTCGACCCTTGCACGGGCGAGAGGCGCGCTGCTGCGATGAAAGTGGCGATGGAGGCTGCGGATGTTGCATCGCTGGTGAAGGAAGGCAAGGCGCTGGTGGCATCAGCCAATAACCCCGTCTGCTCCCACGCCGTGCCACGCCTCCCCTTCGGCGGCGCGGTGGAGTTCGACCTTCCCGGCGGAGTCGCCGGGGCTGCCCTTGTGACGGAGATGGCGGACCGGAGCTTGTGTAGAACCAAGTATAGGTGGTTCGAGAAGGGAAGCAGGTAAAGGATAGTTACATAGACACCCAGCCTGTGAACGGGCTGGAGTCGGTAGAAAGGAGTGAGTGGAGCGAGGGCAAGACGCTCGCTTTAACCACGCAGGTGGTAACTAGACTAACGAATGGTAACTAGACTAATGATGTGTACTAAGTACGGTGTACTATATATTGTCACATTACCAGTATATCTGAATAACTAGTAAGTGCTGTTGAGTTGCTTACAACACTCCCCCTGAAGGTAACTAGGGGATGTGACGCTTCATAGGGCCAATCGTCCCCATCATTGCAGAGGTGTGCCTGGACAGCGCTGGTCCAGGGAGTGGCTTGGTGAGAGTATCCGCCACCATCTGGTCTGTAGGTAAGTACCTGAGTCGGACTGTGCCCTTCTCCACATGATCCTTAACGAAGTGGAACTTGAGATCAATGTGTTTGGTCTTATCACTCACCATGGCATTCTGAGAGTATGCGATGGTGCTCTGATTGTTTTCTCAGATGGTTCTGGTCTCTGTGATTTGGGCGTTGAGAATTTCACCGATGAGCTGGCGGAGGTGAATGACTTCCCGTGTTGCGTCAGCCGCGGAATAGTATTCAGCTTCGCAGGTGGAGAGTGCCACACATGACTGTAGACGGCTGCGGTAGCTGATAGCCCCTTTGCCAACTGTAATCACATACCCAGACCTTGATTTCCGCTGTGTTGCATCGTTGCCCCAATCAGCATCTGCATAGCCCGAGAGTTGTATCGAGTGGTCATCACCCCCTCCCAACGTGAGGCACATGTTGATGGTTCCTTTGAGATAGCGGAGCACCTTTTTCATGGCCTGAAAGTGTTGAACTGAGGGGTTGGCCTGAGCAGATCCAAGGATGCTGAGAGCGGTCGAAATGTCTGGCCGCGAGCAGATGGCAGCGTACTGGAGGCTACCGAGGAGACTAGGATACACGTCTCGCGCGGGGCCTGTGAGAGGGGTCAGCGTGGACGATGCGATGCTAGACAGGAAGCCCGGGTCCATGGGCAGAAGGGACGGGGCGCAGTTGCTCATACTGTGTTTGTCAAGTACGTCAGTGAGGTACTGTGTCTGGTCGATCGAGATGGTCCGCGCGACTCGATCACGGGTGATGTGCATACCAAGAAGTTTGCTGAGTTCACCCAGGTCTTTGATTTTAAATCGCTGGCCTAGGGTGCGCTTGAACTCCACTACCCACTGAGTGTTGTTGCATGCCAGTGGGAGGTCATCGACGTAAATTCCGAGCATGGCGAAGATGCCGTCGTGACGATAAATGAAGATGCAGGGTTCGCACTGGAGCTGAGTCCACCCGTTGGAAATCAGCCAGTCGCGCAGAAGTTCGTTAAACTCTCTGGGGGACTGTTTCAGGCCATAAAGACAGCGCTTGAGGTGGCAGACCCGCGTTGTCCCATCGGAGAAACCCAGGGGTTGTCTGATATAGACATCATGTTTGAGGGGGGCATACAGGAAGGCGGTGTCGATGTCCATAAGGCAGAGTTCAAGGTCCATTGCAGCGCTAATGGCAAGCATGACACGCAGGCTAGCCATACGGATGACGGGGGAGAACGTTTCTGTGTAGTCAACATCCTGCCGTTGACTGCATCCTTTCGCGACAAAGCGCGCTTTGAAGCGTTCGACTTGACCGAGGTGATCGGTCTTCACCTTGTACACCCACATGCTGTTCACAACTCGGCGTCCTTCAGGTAGGTCCACGACCTTCCATGTGCCATTGTCGAGGAGGGAGTTGACTTCCTGCTGCATGGCTTCAGTCCATTCAGGAGCATGGGGGCTGGAGCATGCGTCTGCGTAGGAGGTAGGTTCCGGGCAGTCTTTGGCGGACAGGAGTGCCACTGGGGTTGAGGTTGTGCCGGTTGGCCGATGGGACGGAAGAGAGGGGAGGTCGGCCAGAGGAATAACCTCGATGACATCGGCAGGGTCCGGATCAACACCACGGTCACAGCATGCGGTGAGGAGAAGTGGGGGGGTGACAGCAACATGCGCGACGTAATCGGCATGATGCGCCGGAGGCACTCTCTCACGGGGAGGACGCATGGGGATGAGCGGTTCAGCGGGTGAGTCTGAGGAGGGAACATGCGCGCAAGGCCATGGGTCGAGCGCAGGCATGGGGTTAAGGCATTTGCCAAACCCGGAGACATCCTACTGGAAGACGACGTGCACGGAGGTGGTAATGCGCCGAGTTGCAGGATTGTAAATTCTGTAACCAGGAGAGTTGGGCGGATACCCAACGAAAATACCACGAAAAGATTTCGGATCCAGTTTTTTGCGTTGGGCATATGGGACTTTAGCGAATGCCGCACAACCAAACACTCGGAACCCCGAAGCGTCTGGGGAAGCGAATGTGAGGAGAGTGAGGGGAACCCCACCGCAGGTGCCAACTGCCCGACTGAAAGTGCGGTTGCGGAGGTGGACAACGGTGCTCATGGCGCAAGACCACATGGACGTGGGCACGGACATGGTGTGCATACTCGCAGCAGCGCAATCACGGATGGTGCGCCATGGGCGTTCAGCCTTACCGAGCATGTGATGCGCATAGGGGGCTGAAAATTGAGTGCCAACACCCAGTTTGGCACACATGGACTGCGTCTCAGCAGCTTCAAACACTGTGTCGGAGTCAAACTTCAGCACAAGGGCAAATGTCGTTGTTTGTGCATGATGTTTGGCGTGGATGTGTTTGATTTCCAGTAGGATCGACTCGAGCAGAGCGCATGATTCGTCCTTAGTTTTCATGAACCGAACCCACATAAAGTGAGTGTGGTGATCAATGACAAGGATGCAATAGCGCAGGCCATGTGGTGAGGGAATGCTGACTGGGCCCCACAGGTCACATGACAGTTGCATGAGAGGTGATGTAGGTTTGTCACACGGCGATCTGTTTTTGACTGCGGACTGAGCTTTGTGAAGCAGACACGAATCACAGGAAATATGTCTTACACCGGAACCAAGGTGAGGGACAGTCTCAACACCATTGGCATGCTGGGCCTCAAGGCCTTGCATGTGGAGGTGGCCGAGGCGATTATGCCACAGAGTGGCAGTAGTGGGAGACGCAAGGGCAAGGGGGGGGCTGTCTAAGCGAGCAACATGTGGATCTGTCTCAGATGGGGACGCGTCCAGAAGGGGAAGTACGTAAAGACCGTTGCCGCTGGGCTTCAGGACTCCCATTCCTGTAGGAACGATTAACAGGCCAATGTCAGTGTCATTGGGAAAAGAGATTTCGCATCCGCAGTGTTTCTGCAGCCAGCTGACACTAAGTAGTCTGCTAATGCCCTGTGATGACCGTGTGATAAGGTCAGGAGTGAACAGTGTGTGGATAACACGCGTGATAACAGCCCCGGACTGTAATTGGATGTGAAGTCGAACAGTGCCACTGCCTCGAATGATAACACCAACTCCGCCAACAGTGGATGTGTCAGTGGCGGGTGTGAAGGTGATAAAATCACCACGGTGGGCAGAGAGGTTGATAGAACACGCAGAGTCAACCACCCAGCATTGGGACAGGGAGGATCCGGCAGGACGGGGGAGGCTCAGAAGGGCAACTGGGCAGATAGGGGAACGCACAAGATAGTCGGAAAGCGGGTCGGATTCGTCCACCTCCGCCACAGTGTCCACTGTCACAGGGGTGTCATCAGACACCTCACTCAGGTGAGCAGTTGGGGCCTTCACGCGGTTGAAATGTTCATGAAGTGTCTTGATCTTGTAGCGCTGCCATTTAATGATATGCGCGTCAGTGGCCTTGCAGTTAGACCCGCGGTGGTCGGGGTCACCGCAGCAACCACACTTCTCAGCGAAGGAGTAGTTGACCCGCTTGTCCAAAGGGGTGCGACCACTTGGCGGGGGGTGAGAACGTCTGTGTGGAGGTCCAGCAAGGAAGGCAGTCGCAGGAGCGGGAGCGGGGAAGGGGACAGGCGGTTCACCGACAGGGTCGTCGAGGTGATCCGCATGTCGCAGAAGATGCTCCGTCAGCGCGCCGGCAGGGATAGTGACGTTGGGGTCAAACGCATTTATTATGCATTGTTTGGCTTGGCCCAAGTGACCTGCCTGTGACATGCCAACCAGCATAAAAATGCTGAAGAGGTGTTCCGGCAGAGTGACCGGTCCATCGGCCAGCATGCAGGACTCATTCAGCTCGTTATACGACTGGCGCATGTTGTGAACGAACTGGGTGAGAGTTTCTCCTGGACGTTGTTGGCGAATAAGCTGAGACGCTAGACGCATGGTGAGCGAGATGCTCTGAGCGTCCAGCCGGCTGCACAGCTTGTGCCACGACGCTGAACCTCTGTCGGGCTGCGACGAGGGGACAGCGTCGATCGCTTGTCGGCCAACGGGGTGTAGGTTTGTTGCCTGAGCCAGCATGGCCTGGAGGAAGTCCTGAGCATCGAGATCGATGCGGGCACCGGATTGGTGTAGAACGAGCTGAGGGATGAGAGCATGATATTTTAGACGCATGTAAGAGATGAAGTCGTGTTTCCAGCGTTTGAACGGGGATTCTGGCTGAAGGCGCGGTTGGTCCATCTTGTAATGACGAATGCACGCCTCTCTGTCGAAACCTGCACTTGCTCTGCTGGCGTTCCACACTATGGCTGGATCGACTGTTGGTCGAAAGGCAGACGGTGGGGTCGGAGGAGCTCCGACTGGGGTGTGGGGGGATTGGTGGAAAGGGGGGTGGACGTCCGGCGTGGGGAGTCGACGGGGCGGCTCCTGGTGCTGGGGTTGTTCCAGGGAGTCAAGACGCGCCATGATGGTGTGCAGAACCGACATGGTCAATTCGCTATCCGAGGGAACATCAGACGACGGGGACGAGCCTCCGGGAGCAGCACTCGACGACGCACCGCGGAGTTTGGGTGCCATTGTGGCACGGCGGGCTGGAACAGGGACAGCAGAAAAATCTGCTAGCGCTTACTGTGCCTAACGGTGGTTTCTGTGAGACGGCCTGATGCCCGCCGACCCCTCGGCCTGATGCCCCGGGGTGTCTCACAGTTCCTTGCCGTATACTCCACAACAGTGGGGCACAGTAGGGCGCCAATGGCCAACGGGGGGTGGGGGCAGGTGTAGTGAGCCGCTGAAAGCTGTCGTGCAACCAGTGTATGAGTGGTCACCCGAGAATGCTCCCCCCTCCCGTGAATTGGACCTGTGTGCACCCTGTACGTGTTGAACGAGTGCATTCAACGCGTGTGAGCTGACGGCTGAGAGGTCCGGCGACACCAGGGGCAGGAGGATGTGTCGGCGTTGCCTGAGCAGAGCTCGAGGGAAGAAACTCACGCCAACAGTATTGTGGATAGTACTGAAAAAAAAAATATGAGGCAACGCCTCGAGTGCCGGGAGTGCCTGAAAGCTGTGGCTGTGAAGGGAAAAGAGAAAGAATTTGTCTACGATGGTGTGGAGGAGCCCATAACCTGTAGAACCAAGTATAGGTGGTTCGAGAAGGGAAGCAGGTAAAGGATAGTTACATAGACACCCAGCCTGTGAACGGGCTGGAGTCGGTAGAAAGGAGTGAGTGGAGCGAGGGCAAGACGCTCGCTTTAACCACGCAGGTGGTAACTAGACTAACGAATGATAACTAGACTAATGATGTGTACTAAGTACGGTGTACTATATATTGTCACATTACCAGTATATCTAAATAACTAGTAAGTGCTGTTGAGTTGCTTACAACAGCTTGGCTCGCGCGTGCGTGTGCCTTCGCGCGGGGAAGGTGGTATGGTCGCATAAGGCGTGTGAGCTCCCCAATGTGGAGAAGGACGAGCAGGCCGCGGTTGAGCGCTGGTGGGAGATGCTCCGCCTCGGCACCGACTTTCTCGACAAGGTGAAAGCGCTGCACGCCGCCGGAATCTGCCACGGCGACGTCGCGCTCTCCAATGCGCTGATGAAAGACGGCCGAGTGCTCATCTGCGACTTCAGCACTGCCGTGTGGGAGACGGACGCGCTGGACGTCCCCACGACCGCCGGTGACGAGCAGCTGGACGGCTTACGGATGACGGGCCACCTCGACGTTGGCTACGCTGCCGATAGGTGGGCGGCAATGGTGAGCATTCTGGAGATGTGCGGCGTGAACGCCTGTGGCATGCTGAAGGACGAGGCGGAGTTTTCGATGTGGCTGGCTGCTGCTGTTGCGGATGGTAGCATTGGGTCGGTGGTGCGTGAGACGGTGATGGGGAACACGCGATTCCCCTGTCCGGAGGACGTGGCCGTGCAGTTTTCAGAGCTTGTCCAGCTGGCGGTCTCCACACAGCAGCAGTAGGGCGAGCAGCGGTGAGCAACATCCGAGCCGTCCCGACCGAGTGTCCGTCACGACTGGACGCTTGAAGGTCGGCATAACAGAGAATAGGTAGAATTAGCTTAGACACACTACATGTAATTAGAATTTACATACATTACGTTAACGAATTAATATACATTTCTATTATTAATCTCCGTAACCTACGGACCATGTAAAATATCGAACCTCTTACTCGTATTATCACAGCCGCACGCGTGGCGCAGGCGAATCCATATTTGGCCATCATCCACACCGAAATTTCAATTTCAATGTGGCATCCTGCACACCCATATCATAACCCGAGGTCAAAGCTCCCCCCACGCCCTGCCTTGCCCTCAACACCACTACATGCTACGATGTCGACACGCCCGTGCATGAGTGTCGCGGTGGCATTGCCCACGGTCGTTTATCCTAATTATAGTAATTTCGTCCACACATCATTTGAATGTTCACTGCCGTGGAACACATTCACCGCTAGTTCAAAGAACAACACATATCGAGTAAAAACGCATCAGGTCTCCCCAACTCGCTAGAACGTTTTCCGCGTTCACACACCCATTCTATCCATCCGTCTATTTACCCGCCGCCTACCCCGCCCATTTGTCAACACATGCGTGCTGAATCTTCACGAGTATGCCACAACTCCGGAGGCACTCTGAGCCCGGAAGAGCCCTAGATAACAACCCTACACATGGAGAATTATCAAATTGAAACAAATCGTGTCAACATATGCAATCGTAATGGAAACCTGCACGGTCACGGGAGAATAGTGTTGCTCTTTAGGCTCTTGGTTTTGTGCAATCTAGCTCATTGTCATGATACACAATTACTGATTTTGTGAAACAATTACATGTTAAGAAAGACGATGCGGATGTTCCTGCATTTCATATGATACTTTCATTATTTTTGCGAGATTATTGTAATTGCATTCCGATATGCACAGCAAGCACAAGTCCCCTGCAAGAGTAGTTTACACGCCTTTGTGAGGTGAAAAGTTGTTTGGAATATGATATGCGTTAATGTATGATGCTCCGAAAACGTAAACCTCATGCGCTCTGAAAAAACAGGCATGAAGAGGCCATAAAAACAAAGTCATTCTACCGGTCGAATTCTCTAATTTCCATCACATAAAATCTTTCATGCTACAAACCAGAATCTGTGATATGGGAATGTTGCAATTCTCAAAAAATACCTCACTTTCTGATGTTTGATACGACTCCATGATGTTGTCGAAGGGTAAACTGTGTGTTGGCTACTCCATTATATATCATGCTTGGCTTGTATGAATGCACGATACACGTGTCGTCCTCACCAATCGCGGTGTCGCCTACACGGAGTCCGATCGCCTTGGCCGCTTCAATCTCGATCCCTATGAAGAGCGGCCTACATCCTGCCAGAAAATGTGTTGTATCTCAGCCTCCGAGTACCCAATCAGCTCTACCAACACATTTGGAGGGGCAGCTTCTTCACCGTAGGAAGGGATACTCATTAGCCATAAATCACAACTACTCATCTAATAACGAAGTCCACCAGCACCTTACAATAAATTATCACGAGTTCTAGCTACTGTGAGCAACTTAGCACCACAACGATCATCCCTCTTGTAGGCTCCCTCACGTGCTCCACCACCAACACCTTCCTCGACAAGCAATCATTGCGCCGTACACGACGAGTAACAACCACCACCCCGAGTTAGACCCAGTCGAATTACGATAGCCTGCGTGATGCTTCCGACTCGAAAGAATATGTCCACTAAGCATGACTACCAAGCACATGGAGCTAGCTCCCTCGGTGAAATATGGTGGGGGAGACCGCAGTCATACTATGATGTCACTTGTGCAGTTGATGTCGCGGAGTGGCCTTCAGCCATTCAATCGGAGTGCATGTCTTTTATATGACGAACACCTTGCTAGGTTGTCGACAAGCCAGCAGGGCAAAAAGCAACTGAATGTAATGGGGTTTTTAACTGAAAGACAAGCCAAAGGCGGCAATGCATGCTACAAGGCCCGCCTATGCAGAAAGTGGTCTCATGGAATGGGCTTCAACGCGACACTTGCGCATCTTCTGAAATTCATACCACTGCGGGCCATCTTCTCTGGTGTTGCGAACATTAACCTCCATTGTCAACAAGCTCAGGTGGACTGCGCCTTCCTTTGCGCCGACCTTGACAAAGAAATCTATATGGATCAACCAAACTAATGATGAGTTCAATGTAGTGTAAAAGTTTATCATAAAAATCGCGTGCCTTTTCAAGAAGGGCATACATGAACTTAAACATGTAACACACAAATTGCATCGACTATCCTACCGCTTTTTATACACTCAAGTATATGTACAAGTCGATACTCACCACGAAGCGTATGTCTGTCGATCACTTGTTGTGCAAGGAAGATCAACTTTGTCATCCCCCGATCAATATGCAAGCACTATCTCTCCTGACCATACCACCGGCATCTTCAACATTATCATTGTTGTCTACGTTGAAGACATTTTTATATGCAACACCTCGTCCTACGGGTATCGTGCGTGCAAGGCAGTCTTGGCGAGTGAGCTTGATGTCAAGACGTATGCTAATGCACGTGGCTGCTTGGTAAAACTAGCAAGCGTGATGTGTCTCGACAAACGTTTACCATTCACCAAGGAACCTCCATGCTGCGCAGTTTGGGCATGGAGTACCACAAACCAGCATGAACACCAACACGAGCTAATGGCCAGCGCGAATTATCATTATGGGAAGATACTGTCGCCTCGCAATACCGTCGCATGATTATTGCAATTTACATACGTCACTCACGTCCATACATCACTGAGTCAATCAATCGGCGACGCCGGTACAAGTCAAGGCCTGCGTGCGCGCACATGGAAGACATGCCCGCGCTACCTTTGGCGAACCGCGAATTGAGGTACCATGTTTGGTGGAGAAAAACTGCGCCTCCTTTAGTTTCGTGACGCGACATATCATAGTCCACTTATCAAAGTGGTTCCCGTGTAACCACTGGCTCGGCCTTCTTCACCTGTTGAGGAAATGTTACCGCATGCTAACATCGGCAATCCTTGGTCACAATCTGCACTATCGAAGCATACTCACAAGCAAGCGATGAGCATGGCAATTTCAGAATTTATGTTCCCGAGTCGGATGCTTTACTCACACTCTTCTCCTTGTTACGTGGGAGATGGTAGGACAGTCACGGACAACCAACTCGAAGGCGACGCGAAGTGTTGGTTGGACGATTAATTTTTAACGTGGGGCCGAGCGCTTTACACACGCTCTACTCTTTCTTACGTAAGAGTAGGTAGGACTAGCGTGGCGCCGAGCGCTTAATACACGCATTCATTTTGTGTAACTTGGTGGAGGCTACCCAAGGAGGCAACGCCATTCTCGACTTCTTGACCGCCGCATGCCGTATGTACGGGATGCGGCGCCCGCCGGCGGAGCAGCGGCGGCGGCCCCGGAGGGAATGATGCTCGCATGCCCGTCGGCATCCCCTCACCTCCCCGCGGTGGGCGCAAGAAACCCAATAGCCGTGGTATGCTTGGCACGGTAGGGGACTAAGAGGGCCGGCAATGCTATCACTGTGATCCGCAGCTGTCGGGACGCCTTTGTACGGGGGGCTTTCAAATATATGATTTGTGCACTAACGCCAATATCCCCCGCTCGGCCCGACCGATATTCCTTTTCACTACCATATACTTCTTGAATGCTCTCGGAGGGACTCTTGATTAGGGAGCGGGTCCTGTATCTAAAACGCTTTTGGCGGCGAGGAGGGTACGGGCGAATCTTCGGCGGAAGGCGGGTGTTGGAGCAAGAGGCAGACTGCCGTGCAGCAACGGCATGGCTAGACGACGACCAACCCTATGGATGTCGAGCCTCCCATGGGGGTGAGGCACGACGCGAATCAGGCCGGAGGAAGGTCGCAGCCGGAAGGGCGGCACGATCTAGCTGGGGCCGTCCTCATGATCATCCACCCCCGAAAAAAACGGTACACATGGCTTCGTTTAAGTAATCCCGCACCCAACATCTTTTGAGGACGGCACCTCAATCGATGTGTTCGACCATCCCTCCCCCAATCGGTACCCAATCATCGACATGAGTACGACATGCAATGTGCTTAAGATCATCGCGAAGGTACAATGCTCACAAAGACACCCCCCTTGCAGCGTAAACCACAGGGGAAGGGTACGGATGGACTCAACGCGATCATACATGTGTTGGCAACAAACCGCGAAGGACCGGGACGTGAGGAAATATGGTGCAGAGGCACGGGCGCCATCCGGACACCTTTTGAAGCTATGGACTTCCTTTCCTCCCCAGCCCACGAAGGTGAAGGGAATCATGTCTTAAAAGATAAGTTGCGAAGGGGGGGGGGCAACATTTATCTCGGACGAGGGTGTGCGTGGATCTAGACGGGGCCGTCGACATCATGTTCGAGGGGGGTTTTCGCCTTTTTTCATCCCCCTTAGCTCTGCCACAACCAAAATTGCAAGTTAGTAGACTCGACGAGCGCAAGCTTACCCACTTGGCTGATTAGCGCCCTCGCAGCGGGTAGAGCATGCCGCGCATCGTGAAGATGAGCGACATTGTAATTTTTCATATGCACAATTGCAGCGACAAAGGTGCCTTGCGTGCTTGAAATTGTGTTGTTCCTGCCAATCGAGATGGTGGAATAGGCGGTTCACGGCACAAAACCAAAACCTTAGATACCTAGATGGTTGTACGGGTCTGCCCAGAGACGGCATCCGGTAACTCGGTATTGTTGTTCATAGTTTTCTTTTTATATATACGGGATGCTTTCCGCAAACAAAATCATATAACCTTGGCGATGGATCACAAGTTTTATTGCCCCGGCATGCTCGAGTCGACAAAGGCAATCCTGTGCTTGGTTGGCGCTAACACAAATACTGTAGAATAAGCACATGTTTTAACACATGAACGGGCAAATATAATTAGCAATCGTGTTAATCTGGGCTGCAGTAAATTGTAGCACGTGGGTAATGTATAAGAAGTCTACAATATATGCGCCCGAGCTATTATTCTAATAATATAGAAACTCCCACGCAACGATGAAAATACAACACGTGGATGCGACAAGCGGCGCCTCACGCGCCGTGCGAGGAAGCACGGGGACGCTTGCGGCCCATGGCGCGGGTGAATAACGAAGTGGCATGAGAAGGCATCTCAACCGAAGGAGTAGAAGCTGCTTCCCCAACGTCCGCGGCGGCGGGCAACCCCCGCAAGACGTTGTCCGCGGGAGCAGCGGCATGAACGGCAAGGAAAACCTTTCGGCGCCACGAGGCTAAGAGCGTGTCCACCCGCACCCCTTCCAAGGCGGTTGCCTAGTAATTGGCCAACTTTGTCAAGAAAGCCGTGGCGTGGCCGCCAATAGCACCAAATTCCGTGACCGCAAAGGGAATGAATCGGACATCATGGCGAATTCTCATCCACTCCGAGTACTCCTTAAACTTGGTCTTCTCAACACGGCTTAGAGCGATTTTGGGAGACGGCGGGGGGTTAGATACGCCGAACCAACCGGAAACCACGGCATCAAGAGCAAATTTTGAGTTTCTTATGCTGAGTTAGTGCAAGACACCCACATCCGTCCTCATTACCCTCATTATTTCATTGCCTCATCATGTCCAAGGTACACTCAGTAATCCATGGCAAGTACATAATAGAAGTTACGGGTACTCGTGATAAAAGGCATTCTTCTTCTCGACTCGAAATTGCCACCATCCGCGAAAGACGTCTTTTGGGTATACTGGTCGTGATAAGATGTTCATAGCTTATTGGAGGAGGGAAACATCGGCAGCAACGTCGAAATATTACCAACCACAATATATGCTACACAACGTGAAGTGAAAAGTAATAAACTGAAATTGAATTATAAATAAATGTTGTCCGACAATGAGATGGATGGCGGTTGTCTCTAGGCCCCGCAACTAGAAAGGGTCACCGAACTCCCGCCCGCAAGAAGTCAAGGGTCTGCCAAAAATTGAAATTGAAATTGAAATTGTTTACAACTATACCAGTATAAACCGGCTGCTGTCTCTGCCCCCCCCCGTTCAACGCCTAACTGGACTTATATGCGAAGTAGACCGTAAACCACTATTCCCAACCTCTCCATTGGCAGTGACGATACCGTCCAAAACATACAAGTAACCATGTGTTTATTATTTTCTGATCTATACTTTTTTTTTTGGGTACAATATGAAATATAAAAGTGTCGCTAGTCTCCACGATACGCGGCCTGCTCTAGCCGCTGCGGGGTCGTTGATCAGCAAGGCTGTTCAACTTGAGCTGGTCGAGTCGAACATGCCTGACCTCGGCTCCTGTGCGACTCCGGTCGTGCCGGAGCCAGGGGGGAAAGGCAGGTGAAAACCCCCCTCGCACAGGTCGTCGTCGGTCCCGTCTGGATCCGTGCTCAACCCCGCCCGAGGTATTAGCTGCTCCTCCCGACGCAGCGCGCCACCTAGCCGAGTCTTCTCTCCTCCTTTGGGGGCTGAGAAGAGAAAAAAAACTAGGTTGCAGACGGTGTCCGGCTGGCTCTCTTGCCCCCGAGCCAAATTTTCTCATGTCCCCTGTCCTTTTCCCGTCTGTTTCCAACACCTATATGATCGCGTTGTGGCCGTCCTTACTCTCCCCCGGTGGTTTACGTTGTTAGGGGGCCACCTTTATGAGCAGTGTGCCGTTACGATAACCCTAGGCACACTGCCTGAGGCAGCTTATCGATAACCGGGTACCGACTAGGGAAGGGGTTGGAAGAACACACGGATCGAGTCGCCGGTCCTCAAAAGATGGTGGGTACGGGAATTTTTCCAAAAACCCCCCGTACCGAGTTTTTCCTGCGGCGGGTGATCCAAAGGACCGCCGCCGTCATACCGTGCCGCTCTTCCGGTTGCGACCCGCCTCCGTTCTGCGTAGCATCAGGCCTCGCCCCTAGGGGAGACTTGAGGCTCTCGCATGGCTAGCGACTTCTAGCGAGCGCTGTGCCCTAGCGCTGCTTCCCAGCTGTCCGCCGCCAGCTCCAACACCCTCGTCCCTCCGCCGATCCGTCCGTACCCTTCTTCGCCAAAAAAATTTCGCAAACGCCGCCCCCGCCCCATTGTCGGGAGAGTATCTGCGAGTATTTAGTCGCGGAAAAGACATATCAGACTGGCCGAGCGGGAGATTCTTGTGCCGGTGTACGGATATTATGTTTTTCCAAAACCCTCCGTACATGGCTTCCCGACAGCTGCTTATCCCGCGGATCGCAGCTGTCGGTACCTCGTTTAGCCCCCTACCGTGCCAGACATGGCACGGCTACAAGGTTACCTGCGTCCACCGCGTGGAGGTAGAGGTAGGTACCGACGGGCATGCGAGCGCACCCCTCTCCGGGGCCGCCGCCGCTGCGCCGCCGGCGGGCGCCGGGTCTGTGTTAGCACTAGCATCCCGTTGCATAGTACTTATGTACAAGGTAGCTATTTGTCATTCTAGTACTTAGTGTTATCCTATTAGCGGTACTCTATTCCCTATTAGTGGCAGTCGGCTTGGCCTGCCGGTGCCTTCGCCGGCCGCCATCTCTCTCCTCTCACTTCTCTAGTCACCCAAGCCGGCCCCCCTTGGGGCCGGCACGACCTCCGTGTAACTATCCGTTCCCAACTCTAACAGGTTATGGGCCCTCCACCAAGTTACACTATAGAAGAGCGTGTGTGAAGCGCTCGGCGCCACGCTAGTCCTACCTACTCCCACGTAAAAAAGAGTAGAGCGTGTGTAAAGCGCTCGGCGCCACGCTAGTAATTCATCGTCCCACCGACCCCACGCTTCGCCTTCGAGCTGGTTGTCCGCGACTGTCCTACCATCTCCCACGTAAAAAGGAGAAGAGCGTGTGTAAAGCGCCCGGCGCCACGTTCGCCCCACCCAGCTTTCTGTCTCACCTAGCCTTCAGCCTACCGATGCTCTCGACCGGATCTGGTTTTTCAGACCGACCCGCGAAAATTCGGCCCGTGCGTACTTTAATTAGTATTGTTATTGTTTTTTCCCGAGGCAATGCCGCAACGCTCACCTTACTTAGCGAGGAGCTTAACTTTCCCACGGCGAAAAGGGGGAGTCAACACGAGCGCCAGTCTGTGTTTTTTGCGTGCCTACACGCTCCTAACGGCCTTGTTGGCTGTGCTTCTTCCTCGCCGGTCGCTCTCATGCGTCGGCTAATTCCCCGTGGACAGTTTTTCCCGCTACATGTCAGAATAGTACATTACGCAGTACATTTGGAACTGCTTCATATCGGCAACTCGCCGGTAGCGGCACGTTCTTGTGAGCGCGTGTCGCTACACCTACCCGGCCGGAGACTCACGCTACAAGCACTACACCTTCTACCAAGATGACACCTTCCTCAACGCAAGCTAGGACGACGTCAAGACCTCGGCTACCTTGAGGGGGGGTGTTAGCACTAGCATCCCGTTGCATAGTACTTATGTACAAGGTAGCTATTTGTCATTCTAGTACTTAGTGTTATCCTATTAGCGGTACTCTATTCCCTATTAGTGGCAGTCGGCTTGGCCTGCCGGTGCCTTCGCCGGCCGCCATCTCTCTCCTCTCACTTCTCTAGTCACCCAAGCCGGCCCCCCTTGGGGCCGGCACGACCTCCGTGTAACTATCCGTTCCCAACTCTAACAGTCTGCCAAAAAGAATTTTGTCCAACATTACCATCTCCAAAAATGAAAAAGAAATTAATAAATATAATTTCCAAAAAGAAACGCCACGCAAGAATAATCTTCAACATCAAACACGCATGCGAACTCAGCAACCTATGAGACGTTCGCCTTTCCATTGCTCGAAACGCTCCCAACCGCTGTTGGCGCTGGCATAGTTAATGATTATTGTATTGGTGTGCTTTTGTGTTAACAAGTGTTAATTCAATTTCTTCCCTCCATCATGGCGCATGCTAGCGCCATGTGGCCATCCCAACAAGCGAACAATAGCGGCGGCGAGCATGAATATGTCGTGTCATTTGTAAAGCAGCGAGGCCGCGTGCTGATCTATGGGAATATTTCTATGATTATATTTAGGAAATATTTCTGTGTGTTGCATGTGTAATTGACGCAAAAGACAAGGAAACTAGTATGCACAAAAAATACAATACGGATACTGCTACATGTTTTACAAAGTTTTCTTATGTTTTATGTGCTAGGTTTGTGCACAATGTAGTGCTTCCCTTTGCCTTGTCTTGAACTCCGTGACCCTTTTGTCACTCTTGCCTTCTTGCCCCCCCCCTTCTTTCCTTGTCCTCGTTCCTATAGTAGTGACTCTTGTGTGCATTAAAATAGTAGGTTAGTTATAGAGAGCGAATGTACTATAATCAACTATGAAGACATTAAATACGAGAAAAAAAGACTAAGAGAGAAAAGATTGGCAAGAGTAGGGAGACGAAATTTACTAGCGCTCTTAGCATGTAATCGTCAATATTACTTGTTGCTGTACTATAGCCACTTTGTTAGCAAATACTAAAAATGTCTTACAAGGAAAAGCAATGGAGACCACGCACCAAGCAAAACGAAGGAAGGAGGAAAACCTAAGCCCGAGGAACATGAAGGCATGCCACAGCATTAGCACTGCCCTCGTGCAAAGCGTCGCGAAGCTATTTTCCCGTGTTTTTCAGTTCGTGATTATTTCGTCTATGATTGGTTCCTTCTTGTTTGTTCTATCGACAAGTAACCTTACTCCTGAATTTTTTTAAATAAGTTATATGCAGAAACTACAAAATGTTTTTATATTGGTAAAATATTGAAGTTTAAAGGTTAGTTGGTTAACGTACGATGTTGAGTCCGTCGAAGGCAACGCGCGGAGACAAAGCGTCACAAGCGTAGTAAATTGTTCGTGGCGGACGCCCACCTTCTTAACGTATAAAGTAGCCCCTCTAGCTCGGAGCGGACGCCTTCTGCCTTTGTGCTCGCCCAATTTGCTCGCGCAACATGCATCGCAGGTCTCGTAGATGCGCAAGATATCAGCTTACACTCGGCCGCCTCTAATACAGCCGAGACTCTTTACCTTGCTCTAACACGATGGCTACATATACATAGACAAGTCGTCGACGAAATTCGCGACTCGCCGGAGTTTGTTACATCTTTAGAATTTAAACAACAAGAGCAACGCTTGTTAAAAAAGTACTCACTAACGGAGCAGCATAAGAAGAGCGTTTAAATGGCCGATTTCAACGAGCCTTCACCGAACCAACGGCTAGGCTTAGCTTGACCCTCATCACTCAACTAACGGCAGCAAAGCGAGTCGGCAAACATCGAGCGAGTCCCGTCGGCGTAGACGACACGCCGAAGGGTGGAAATACGGAGCTAGACGCCCGTGGCGCACAAGTGCCGACTGAGCGACCCTCGATAAACCCTACCGTGCGACCTTTGGCCCCAGCCCCAGCGACGACGGTAGCCCAATAGCCTTGCCAAATAAGGACTACCACATCGTTAAAGAACTATGGGGACCCTACATTGCCCCAAGCCTCGAGCTACCCCCCCAACATCTCAACGGCCCACATATATGGAAGCTTACATGTGACGCATACCGCCACCTCTCCGCCCGCCGGCACAACGCCACGCTCGAAGAATACCGCGCCACGGCCTGTCACGATGCCGACGCCGCATGCGCTAATACGGCGAACATGTCAGATGTGCAAGACGACATTCGGAATTTCCCCAAGGACTCACCGGAATTCAATGCATCGATCGTCACCATATGTAAATACAACCACACCCACAACGCGCTCAAGGAGGCCGCCCGTGTGCGGGTAGTATCCCACATCCGACACAAAAAAGGCTGAGGGGAGACAAGCGATTCGGACATGGTTTTCGCTTAACTTGCCTACGAGCGTTTTTTCCTCCTTCAATCGCCACCGGACGTTGCCTCCTCCGAGTACGATGACCTACACCGAGCTTTTATCGACAAGTCGCTCGAGTGCTCCCTACTCGCCAGCGCCAAAGCCGCCGTTGGAGCTACCTTCGGGCGCAAGACACCGGGCCGACCTGCCCCCGACCGTCCGACCCCGGAACGCCCTAACCCAACCCCAAGATCCCAACCCAAGCCCAAGCTACCACGGAGAGAAAATGCCGACCCCAAAAACTCGAAGCCCAAGAACCCCGACAAGAACGCCTAATAATAGTGTGACCCGCCGCGCCACATCGTGCAACGACCGTTCAAAGTTCATGCGTCACCGCGCACGAAAAAGAGCGTCCGAGTGGAAATGATCAGGCGCGAGCGAGCAAGTTCTAGGTTGGATGCGTTGAGGAGTTCGCATACCTTTCATCGGCGGCCGTCGGACCCCACCTTTCAACAACGGCACCTTGTTAAACCGTGCACACACGATCAGTAAGGAAGGTAACTAACGCATACGTAGTTACAGTCACAGTCACGCAAAGGGATAGTCACAAAGACAACCAACCCGAGGCGTGGTGTCGGGACAACAGAAGTGTCAGAGCTGAAGCCTAGCGACAGCTCTGTACGAGTACAAAAAGGTTATCGGTATATCCGATCTAGACATGTACTAATCATATTTAGAATAGCTTACAGTAGCTATCTACAACTAATAACTATAAGGTATTACTTACAATGCTCCCCCTTGAAGGTAGCTACGGGATGAAGCGTTGCATTGGGTCTTGTCCTCCAAGGATTGCACTTCGGCGTCTTGTGAGTGCTGGTCCTGGGAGGGGCTTGGTGAACATGTGAGCCACCATCTGGTCAGTGGGGAGGTACCTCAACTTGTTGGTTCCCTGCTCCACGTGGTCCTTGAGGAAGTGCCATTTCAGACCGATGTGCTTGGTCTTCTCGCTGACCAAGGCGTTCTGGGAGTAAGCGATGGCGCTTTGGTTGTCCTCCTAGATGGTGGTGGCTTCGGTGATGGGGGCGTTAAAGATCTTCCCCATAAGTTGCAGGAGATGGAGTCCCTCCTTGGTGGCATCCGCCGCAGAGTAGTACTCGGCTTCACACGTGGATTGGGCCACACATGTTTGTTGTTTGGACTTGTAACTGATGGGCCCGCGTCCAAGTGTGAATAGATAGCCCCAACGGGACTTGCGGGTGTTGCTGTCGTTTGCCCAGTCAGCGTCGGCAAAGCCTGTGCGTTGGAGACTGTGGTCCGTGCCCCCCCCAACGTCAGGCGCATGTCGATGGTGCCATGGAGGTATCGAAGGACCTTCTTCAGAGCCTGGAGGTGGGCGTCCGTGGGAGAAGCTTGGGCTGAGCCGAGGATGCTCAACGCCGTGGAGACATCAGGGCGCGTGCGGACGGCCGCGTACTGGAGACTGCCCAAGAGGCTTGGGTAAACATCCTTGGCCACGCCGGTGAGATAGGGCGAGGACATGTGCGCGAGACCGGCGAGGAAGCTAGGGTCCATGGGAAGGGACGACGGTTTAGCGTCGGTCATGCTGTACTTGGCGAGGATGTCGCGCAAGTACTTGGATTGGTCCAAGGAGACGGTGCGTGCCGAGCGGTCACGGGTGATGTGCATGCCGAGTAATTGGGAGAGGTCGCCGAGGTCCTTAATCTTGAACCGTTCTCCGAGCTTGGCCTTGAACGATGCAAGCCATGCGGTATCATTGCAGGCTGCATGGATGTCATCGACGTACAACGCGATCATGGCGAAGACGTGGCCGGTGCGGAAGATGTAGATGCAAGGGTAAGAAACGCACTGTTGCCACCCATTGTCGACGAGCCAGGCACGGAGGAGCATGTTGAACTCGCGGGGGGACTGCTTCAGGCCGTATAGGCAGCGCCTGAGGTGACACACTTTGGACGTGCCATCGCTAAAGCCGAGGGGCTGGCGGATGTACACTAAGGCTAGGGATCGATGATATCATCCGGATTATCTCGACGTATTTCGTGGTGGTTTCGGATACCCCGAATGCGAAACGTACCCGAAGTCCCAGCGAAATGCACTTGTAAAGTATCGACGATACCATCGATCCCCAGCCTTAATGTACACGTCTTCTTTAATGGGTGCGTAAAGAAATGCAGTGTCGATGTCAAGTTGGCAAAGCTCAAGGTCACGGGCGGCTGCGATGGTCTGGAAGAGACGCAGGATGGCCATGCGGATGATAGGAGAGAACGTCTCAGTGTTATCTCGTCCAGCGCGTTGGCTGCACCCTTTGGCGACGAACCGCGCTTTGAAGCGGGAGACGTCACCGGCGGTGTCAGACTTGACTTTGTAGATCCACATGTTGTTAACTACCATGCGACCCGGGGAAGGTCAACGAGTTCCCAAGTGCCGTTGTCCATGAGGGAGGAGTACTCCTGCTGCATAGCGGCTTGCCACTGGGGGGCCTGGGCGCTGTCCAAGGCAGCTCGGTACGATTTCGGTTCCACACACTCCCGGGCGGACAAGAGGGCGACGGCAGTAGGCGATGTGCCGACAGGTGTGTGAGGGGGACCAGTGACAAGGTCGGGAACGTGAGGGTCTTCGAAGATGTCCTCTTTGGCTTTGCCCTGTTCAGGGTCACAGCACGCCGTCACGAGGGTCGGGGGGAAGTCGGACACGTGGGCAACCATTTCGCCGTAGCGTAGGGGATGAGAACGGAGCCGAGCTTGGCGAGGGGCTGCATGAGGGGGCATGGGATCTGGCAATCGTATGTCGATGGGGTGGGAGTGGGGTGAGTCGGCCGGTGCATCATCCGAAGGGTTGGTGATGGTCGAGTCGACGGAGAGTTGTGCGCCGAAGCCCGGGGTGTCTTCCTGAAAGACAACATGGACGGAAGTGGTGATGCGGCGTGTTTCCGGGTTGCAAACGTGGTACCCGGGTGCGTCAGTGGGGTAGCCGACCATTACGCCACGAAACGCCTTTTCACTGAGTTTTCGACGCAGTTTGTCGGGCACCTTGGCGAAGACGGCGCACCCGAAGACGCGGAACTTCGAGGCGTCAGGCACATACGACGTGAGGAGGGTGAGTGGGATGCCACCAGTGGGGCCGACTGAGCGATTGTACTTGCGGTTGCGGAGGTACATAACAGTGCTGACAACGCATGACCACATGGAGTTGGGAACGGCCATACTGTGGAGCATCGCTGACGCATTGTCCTAGATAGTGCGCCAAGGACGTTCGGCTTTGCCGAGCATGTGGTGGGCGTATGGGGCAGAGAACTGGACCCCGACGCCGAGATGTGCGCACATCTGGCGGGTTGTTGCAGCCTCAAAGACAGAGTCTGAGTCAAATTTTATGATTGGTGCAAACGCGCTCGATTGGGAGTGGTAACGTGCATGCATGTGCTTGATGTCCAGGAGGATGGTTTCCAACTCCGAGCACGCATCGTCTTTGGACTTGAGGAACCGCACCCACATGTAATGGGTGTGGTGGCGAGCAAGCAGTAGCGGAGGCCATGTGGGGAAGGGACGTTGACCGGTCCCCATAGGTCAGAGGATTGGTTGAGGAGGGGACGGGAAGGTTTCGCGCAAGCAGCGATGTTGCACGGTGCAGCTATGGCCTTGTGTAACAAGCACGAGTCGCAAGAGACATTGTTTACATAGCTTGTTAACGAATGGCTAGTCGGGACACCGTGCGTGTGCTGGGCCCGCAAGCTTTGCATGTTTAGGTGTCCAAACCGACGGTCCCACAATATAGGGTCGCACTAGGCAGCAAGGGCAACACTAGGGGAGGGAGAATTCACTGTCATTGCGGAGGTACTGGGGGGGGGCTCTAGTTGGTGGGGGAGGAGGTAGAGTCCGTTTCCGGAGGGCTCTAGCACACCCATTCCTGTGGGCACCACAAGCAAACCAGTGTCATAGTTAGAGGGGAAGATGAATTCACAGCCGCTGTGGGTCTGCATCCAGCTGACACTAAGTGTCATAGTCTACGACGATGACGCTAGAAGATTACAGTATTAGCAAGTAATATATGCTGATACTTGCCATTAATAGCTGTATTCCCTCTAAATTGCAACTACGTATCTTTAGATACATGACCATAATGATGTTAGGAATTGTACATACTGATAAAGGGTCTTATGACGAGTATAGCGACGATGAAAGGAGCAGCGAGCTCGTCATATTGTACATATGTATTTAGTACTAGTACCGGAAGCGTGGGATGATGAATAATTATACCCGCACCGGTTCTAGAATTAGTTTGAGGTGAAGTCTCTAGAGACTTCTAAAGTGTCGCTGTGCTGCGAGAAGATAATAGTCTATAGTAATATTTAGTAGTTTTAGATTAGAAGCAGCACAGCACACGAAATTGGAATTGGTGGCTTTTTGGTACCTTCGACCGGACGCCTATAAATTTAGCGACCGGCACATTTCCCAGGGAGTCACTCAGGTTACCGTTTACCGTTTTTCTGTAAGAAGAACCCCTTTCCAATCATCCGCTCTATTATTCCTTCCACTAGGAAACGATCCAGAAGAATGGGCCCAAAATGCCGGTCGTCCTGCTAGAGGGCGAGTGGTCGCACAACACTAATTAACCGGCCGATGCGCTGAGCAGAGCGAGAGGACAAGTCACGGGTGTACAACGCATGGACATTGCGGTGAATAAGCACGCCCGTGTCAAGTCGGACTGAAATTCGGACGGAGCCACTGCCCTTGACGTCAACACCAACCCCTCCAACGCGCGAGGGAGCGGAGGGGGGTGTGAATCGTACGAAGTCGCCTTTAAACGCGGTGAGGTTGATCGAGCAAGCGGAATCGACTACCCAGTACTGTACTACTGTGAGAGGTTACGACCGGGGGTTAGGGAAGAGGAGAAGGTTACGGAGCTGAAAGGCACACTCACCTCGGTGTCATCGTATTCATCAGTGCACTCCTCGAGGGTAGGCAAACTGTCAAAGTCATCGGCGGGGACATCGCTCAACACAGCGGCGTGAGCAGAGTGAGAGCCACCAGGGGTGCCGTACTTCTGAATGGTCATTTTGCGCTTCGCGAGTGTCCACCGCAAGAGAGCGTCATCCGGGGCAGTGCAGGAAGACAAGATGTGGTCCGGGCTGCCGCAAGCGGTACACTTGGTGGGTAGGACGCGACCACCGCGAGGTACACATGGAGGGCGGCCTCGACCGCTGTGTGAACCGCGGCCAACAGCGACAAACGCGGAGATGGGAGGCGGTGAGGTGTGGGGAGCTGTTGCGGCCGGGGTGTCGTCCTCGTCCATATTGTGCGCTAGGTGAAGGATGCTGGCCATCACGTCATCAGCGGACAACATGTAGTCAGTGTCGAACGCGTTGATGGCGCACTGTTTGGCCTGACCGTGTGGGCCGTTGCTAGAAATACCGCGCAACATGAGGAGACTGAGGTTGTGGGGGTGAATGGCAGCGGAACCATCAACCATCTGACATTTCTCGTTGTAGTCGTCGAACGTCTGTCGCATGTAGTGGACATAGTCATTGAGTGACTGTCCGGGGCGTTGTCTGACCATCAAGTTGTCCAGCAGAGACAATGAGTGAGCAACGGACCGACTGTCGAGACGCTCACACAGAAGGTCCCACGCTGCCGCTGCGCAATCAAGACGTGCTGGGGAGACGCACTTCATCGCCTGGTCGGCGCGTGGGTTCGCGCTAGCTGCATGAAGGAGCAGGGTGTAGGCGTAGTGTTGCGCCGGTTCGTCTAACATGACGCCCGAGTCACGGAGGGCAAGCTGTGGGATGAGGTAAGTGGCCTTGATGGAGAGGAAATTAAGGAAGTTCCTCTTCCGCTGCTTGAAGTCCGTGGTGAGCCCCATGGTAGGGACCGACATCTTCATGGACCGGTTGAGGGCGTCCTTGTCGAAACCGGTGGCCTCGTGGGCCGCGCGGCCGATGACCACCGGGTCAATGGTAGGGCGACGCCCGCCACGGGTGGTGTGTCCACCACGCTGTGTAGGATGCGAATGCCGACCAGGTTAGGGAGGCGGTGGTCCACCGGGGAAGGGAGAAGGTGGGCCGCCGGGGAACGGAGAGTGGCCGGCCATTGTAAGCGGCGGGCCGTACGGGTGCGGGTGGCCACGGGAGGCGGGGACGCGGGGCGGCGGGGCCTCCGGGAAAAAAGGTCCGGGATCCGGGAGGGCATACCCTGCAGGAGGGTACAGAGGAGGCGGTGGTAGGTGTTCCGCGGGCAGTCCGTGAGGCTGTGGTGCGGTGTGCGCATCGTGGCGGCGGTGTGCGACATGGGGGTCGCCAACCGACGCTGCAGCGAAAGCAACATCGTGGGCCGGCTGCGCGTCCAGCCGAGCGCCGGGGAAGGGAGATGCGTGTGTTGGGGGGTCGGAGGCCAGGAGGTTTAGAGAGTGGTTGTTGCGATGGGGGTCGAGCTGCGCATCGCGACGACGCACAACGAAAGAGGGGTCCGCAGGGGCAGCAACAGCAGCAGCAGCAACAACAGCAACAACATCGGCGGACTGAGCGTCCATGCGGGCGTTTATGAGCGCCATTTGCTGCGGGACGGGTGCGAGGGTAGCATGGGTGGGACTAACAGAGCTTTGCGGAGAGCCGAGGTCAGGGGAAGCATGAGGCGAATCAGGTGGATTGTCGATAGAGCGAGTTTTCGGCGCCATTTCGACAGAGGGCGAAAAGTAAGAGCTGAAAAAACAGGCAACGGTAAAAACCGCTAGCCGGACGTGTGCCTAACACTTGTTTCAAAGAGACGGCCTGATGCCCGCCGACCCCTCGGCCTGATGCCCCGGGGTGTCTCAAAGCACCTTTTTTGTGTCCTCCACCCAGTGTGGGGCACAAGTCGGGGCCACGGCCAGTGCATGTGGGACGATGCGGCGGCGGCTGAGTCGCTACCATAATACATTAATTAATATGTTAATCTAAGGCTGTCGTGCACTATGTATATGCGTATTCACCCGATAGTGCGCCCCCCCCCCCCGTCTCCAGCTTGGACATGTATGCACCATGTCCACACACGACGAGTGCGTCGGTGTGGGTGGCTGTCTGGCGTCCTCGAGCGGCTGACTTAGGTGGGATGGAGGGTGGGTTTTTTAAAGCGCTGATTATACTGGTGATACCGCCGACTACATGGTGAAAGTACTAAGTATCTATGTAAACTTGCCTTCTGCGGGAGAGGTGGCGATCGCAGTTCGCCGAACCATGTTGTCGCGCGTGAGTGACGTGAGGCGGGGGCCCATAACATGTTAAACCGTGCACACACGATCAGTAAGGAAGGTAACTAACGCATACGTAGTTACAGTCACAGTCACGCAAAGGGACAGTCACAGAGACAACCTGCCCGGGGCGTGGTGTCGGGACAACAGAAGTGTCAGAGCTGAAGCCTAGCGACAGCTCTGTACGAGTACAAAAAGGTTATCGGTATGTCCGATCTATACATGTACTTATCATATCTAGAATAGCTTACAGTAGCTATCTGCAACTAATAACTATAAGGTATTACTTACAACACACCTCCATGCTAGATAAAGCACAGCAACAACTAGACTTCATGGACTCCGAGCTTCCAAGATTCTTGCAATGAGGCGCATGGGAGCCGGGACAGCGCAACATATGGGTTTGTAGAATCTTTTCAGTCCCGAAACCGGGCGAAAACAAATGGCGGCTCATTGTCGACTTACACCCCCTCAACAAGTACTGCAAGGAAACAACTAATTTACGAGACACTCAAGCACCCTAGGAATCTGATGCGCGCCGGCGATTGGATGGTCCTTTTCGACCTCACGGATGGCTACTACGCACTCGGCATACGGGAAGGAAACCGAGATTTCTTAACGGCAAATTATCGTGGCACCGACTAGCCGGCCCCCCGATGGGTTGGAAGTGCAACAACTAATATTTCTGCCGTCTTACCGAAGTTTTCATCCGACACCTTCGCGAACCGCTGTCCAACCCCACCGGCCCAACCTCCGCGAGTGTACGAGCGTGTCGCCCACGCGACCAAGGCCCTCCCGACGCTATCTACGCAACTCGTGATGGAGAGGCGCCCGATTTCTCCCGTACATGGACGACTTTATTTTTTGGGCCGACAACACTGACGCAACTCTTCAACTCCGAGACCGCGTCGTATCCCTACTCGACCGCCTCAGCCTAGAAAGCAACCCTAAGAAAGGCCACTGGGAGCCTAAACGAGTTTGCGAGCACCTCGGCCTCAAGAGCGACACTACAACCTCTACCTTCCGAGCCCCTCCTTTGAAACTACACGCCATTGCTACCCTCCCCCGGACCTTGCTGCGACGCTATGCACGAGACGCCCGTTGACTACCTGCCCGACAGATTCAGCCGCGAAACAGACAGAGAAGACTCGCAGCTTAGCCCCCGCATATTCACTTACTTGGACTCACTATCGGGCCTCCACTCCATCGACAGACTTGCCACGCAAGGCAACACACTGATTACTCGGTACAATGCCCGCTCGCGAGACCCAACTGCCGAAGCCGTGGAATGCCCCCATCTCCCCGATCGACATATGGACCTCGGAGACCAACTCATGCAACCCACCTTGGATGCTCCTTCCTGACCTCGTCCGAAAATTACGCCAATCTGGCGCCGAAGCAACGCTTATCGCGCCATATTGGCCCGCCAAGCAGTGGTACCAACTATTGAGCGAACTATCAGACGAGCAAATTATGTACCCACCCTCCCGAGATTTATTCTTTCCGGGCAAGCGTGGAGCGTACAAGGGCGTAGGACCGCCCGTATGGAGCGTCACGGCCTTCCACGTACCACACCGGCTTGGCTCTGTCGATCACGGGGAACTCTCAACCCATGCCCGGCCGCCCGGACGTCCGCGCCCATATCCAGACACGTCCGGACATCCGCGGACAACGACCACCCCACCGCACCAGTGAAGTATCGACTCATAGAACCTTCAGCCCACGCACCGTGGCACGCTTCGATGCGCAACCACGTCGGCGCACTCGTCGGGACGGACGACATGGGCGACCTCGTGCTCGTCCTACTCACCAAATCCCTCGCCCCCACCACCTACAAGACCTATACGGCACCGGAATGCGACGTTTTACTGTTTTTGGCGACGAAGAGGGCATCACCCCGCTACAAGCTACCGCGGGCGGTATGCTTCGCTTCACAATTAAGCTCGCCAGAGTTGGAACCGTCGCGGCTAGCAACCTCCAACCCTATTCTCAACGATCGACAAGTTCTTTCGCGACCACCTTAAGGAGCCGGTGACGTTGGGACCACTCCTAACGAGCGCACGTCAAGGACTCGCCATGCAACACCAACCCATCGCCGACCCCGACATTCGCGTCCTAATCCCAGTACCCATCGTAAAACATATGCTACAATTCGCCCACCGACACTACCGCGCGTTGATATGGCAGCCGGACATCCTCGTACACATCAATCCCTTCCGCGCGATTCTCGCAGTCTGCACTAACTACTGCAATTTTTGCCACGCGGGAACCGGTGTACGCTGCCACATCGACGACATAGCGGTCGACACGACTGGCGGTAACATATGTTTATTCCTACGCAAGGCAAAGGGAGATCAACGTAGACCCGCGGCCGACAGATCGCTACTACAACTCCCGAGTGCTACAATACCGGTACTAGCGGATCTCATAGAGACGTTTAGCGATGGTCGCACCAATATCTACAAGCACCTCGACAACGGACCCGAGCCCGCAACCTTTTGGACCGTCACACACGACAAGACACCGCATGCGTGGACCGCAGGGACCATCACCGAGTTGATTCGAGAGGCGTGCAACGCCATCGGAGCGTCAACCCCCCGCAATTCAAATGGACATCGCATAACCTACGGAAGGGCGCGGTGTCCGCCGCCGCATGCATCGGCGCATCCCTCACCAAGATTCGCTACATGGGTGGTTGGTCGGAATCTAGCGATGTCGTCACTTGTTGCAAGTACATCGACCCTACCATGAGCGAAACACCGGCGGCCTGGCTTTTCTTCGGCTTGCTAGTCGCCACACCCCCGAATCAGTAGCTTACGCCGACCTTCGGCCGGTAGTAGATGGCATAATCTAATTCCATGTCGCCAAATTCTTGTATTGGTAAAAGATTGGGGTTTAACGGTTAGTAAACGTACCATGTTGAGGCCGCCGAAGGCAACGCGCGGAGACAGAAGGTCACAAGCGCATTAAATCGTCCACGGCGGACGCCCACCTGATTTACCTCTTAAGCAGCGCCTCTAGCTGGTAGCACCCACCTTCTGCCTTTGCGCTCGCGCTATCGGCTCGCGTAACCCACCCACCCTTCCCTAATCAAGCGCTGAATAGAGATAACACCTATGTATAGGTGTGTTAGTGCCTGTTTATTCAAAATATGAACAAGATGCCATCTTTGGCATAATCTGACTCTCAGTCACTAAAAATGCATCACAAAAACATCAATTGCGATCCTCTTGTCACTCTTGCCCTTTTGTTTCCCCTCCCATTTTCCCTGTCCGTGCTCATCTTGTTCTTCTTGTAACCAGATATCACAAAAACTGCAGGGCGCGCGCTTGCGCGCGCGCGGGGGGTGCGGAGCGAGGAGATCCCCTCTTGGGTCGCGTGGGATAGTTGCTTACAAAAAATAAGAACGATATGCCTGGGAGGTGGGGGATCCCTGGTTGATGCGAGTGATGCGAACGTGGGCGGCGATGCATGAGATGGGATTGGGTCCGGATGTGACATTTGGCTGGAATTAAATATTGTTTACATATAAATTCGAATGTGTGATCGCTAATTAATTCATACATATAATATGATATGATGAATGTGTCAATCCTCGGGTAAATGAATGCTTGGGAGAGCACAAGAGTCACGACGGCACGCACGCTTGGTAGTGCGTGAGTGTACTGTCGGGGTCCTTGCCGTCTGCCGTCACAACGATGGGTGGTGCGGTGGCGGGGTGCTCTTCCTTTAGATGGAATCGCAGTTCTTCCATAGTCGCCTGCTTTGCGTCCAATGCGGTAGCGGTGAAGTTGCACTCGCCGCGATGGTGGCAGAAGAACTCGAAGCACGGGTACTCCGCGTTATCGAAAAGTAGAATGAATGGCCGTTCGAAAGCGATGGCGAATACCCTAAGGGTGGAATATAGCATCCACGAGCTTACGGGCAGGATGGTGCCGAGAGAGGGCGGTTCCTCATCGAGAGTGGGCCGTAGCATATTTTGAATCTCGTCGTCTAGGTCGGTAGTGCCTTCGAGGAACAAGAACTCCCTGGAGTAAAGCTGCCTGACGTCGCTGCTGTGGAGGAGCTGCGTGGCCGCGAGAGTCCGGAGCTGGTTCAACAAGTCCCACGTGTGTCGGTTGTGGGAATTGGACCAGCCGAACGTTGGAGGTGGTATGATGCCCATGGCGACGGCCACCGCTGTGAAGCCGCACGACCCGTCCGCCGGGACGTCTACAATTCGTAGGGCGTTGTCTTGGAGAAAGGCGTCGCGTCTCCGTAGCGTTGGAGACGGGGTCGGCGAGCATGCTATAGGCGGCGGCGTCGGAAGGCGTCGGACCACTCGGGTGGTAGATGTCGATGTTGGTTGGGCCCGGCGTTTGCGAGGTCGTGACGGCGGAGATGGCGGCCGATGGCGGCCGTGCGCGTCGTTGGCGATGTGAGGAGCCTCCGGCAGGGGAAGGCGATATTGTAGCCCATCGTCGTATGTTGGCGGATTGTCGTCGTGAAGGCTCCGCAAAAGCGCGTCGGCAAGCGCGACAGGGGCGGTGGCATGTGTGTCGGCTGCGAGGCGCTGGAGGGTGGCGGTGTACTCGGCACGGAACATGTGGTCCGTCGCGGTCACGTCTGCGTCGGGATGCCAAGCTCTGCGCAAGCGTTCTTTTGCTTTTTCCCGCGCGGCTTTGTCAGCGCCGCGGGGCCAAAGGGGCAGCAAGAGGGTCAAGGCGTCGAAGGTGCGAAGGCGGCTCATAGCGACGACCACGCTCGAAAGGTTTTTGGCGCTGGCGTTCGGCGGGCGTAAGTCTAGCACATACGTCTTGTCTCGCGAGAAAGTAGCGCCTTGCGCGAAGAAGTCCGTGAAGGCGATGTCCGGAATCATGCTGAAGCCGACGCGCTGGATTTGGATGCTCTTGACAATGGACCCGCTCTCAAGGCGAAAGGCGGTCGGGAAGCGCAGCGTGAAGTACACGGTTGTGGGTAGGACTGCAACATGGCCGTCCGGAAGGTCGTGACAAACGCGGTGCAGAGGGATGCCGAAAGTGTGCGGACGCACCACCATGGCACGCGGCATGCCTCCGAGGGTAACAACCGGCGGGTCCGGCGACGGGTGTCGCGCGGTCGCGTCATCCAGCAAGAGAGCGACTGCGGTGGCGCTGTTGTTGTTGGAATAAAGCAATCTATGTTTACGCTATGCCGGAATATGTACGGCATGCCGTTGTAGAAGTACATAACGCTCGGAACGTCTCCGGTCTTGTTGTGTGTCATGCGGCCGAGGAGGGCGCGGAGGCAGCGATCGGTGACCGGCGTCCAAGCTTCGTCGCGGCCAATGCGCATCATGTCTTTGGCGCTCCATCGGATGAGTTGCTGTTGATCTTCTGCGGCGCGACGCGGAAGCAAGGCGTGGACAATAGCGTCGCCCACAGTATGACGTAGCACCATGAAATGCGCGTTGCGAAGGTTCGGGTGGTAGATGGAGGCGGGTTTTTCTAGTGCTCCAATCGCGCAGGCGTTGATGCCGTCAAAATCGGCGCCCGTGAGGCGCCCGCCCCGTAGGCGGTCGTTGAGAGCGGAGAGGTCGGGCTCCATACGGAACTGCGTTTGTAACATCACGGTGGTGTGCAGCTGACCGAGAATGTGGCGGCCGCGCGCGTTGCTTACGAACTGGGTGTCCCATCCGGGGCCTGTATACTACTACTGAAATATCAATCGGCTATTATTTTATTATATCATAGCCAACACGCTTCTTATCCCTGAAAATGCGGAAAAACGTTCCGAATAACGGACAGTAAATAGTAAATAGTAAATTATATAAGTAAGTATTTCTGTATGATACTGTATACTACTACTGAAATATCAATCGGCTATTATTTTATTATATCACAGCCAACACGCTTATTATCCCTGAAAATGCGGGAAAACGTTCCGAATAATGGACAGTCAGTAGCCGAAGACATGACGAGCAATGCACGAAATTTTCTGCCGGTGCATTTGGTACGTTTTGGTACGTTTTAGTACGTTTTGGTACGTTTTGGTACGTTTTGGTACGTGGTTGTACATTTGGTACGTTTTGGTACGTGGTTGTACGTTTGGTACGTTTTGGTACGTTTCAGTACGTCGACATGCCGCGTCGGATTTTTTGATATGAAGCTATCCCTACTCTAGATGGGAACATCAGTAAGGATTAGTACCTGTAGCCATGCGAAGTTGATCGCAGATGAATGATAATGCAAGTGCTGGTGCAGGCTTACCTGCCAGTCCCTCATCCCGGGGGCGCAATAAAATAAAAAAGGAAGCAGTCCATCGCGGAATGTACAATTTGTGCCTAGCTAGAGTACAGGCAGGATCCAGAAACCCCGGAAAGTAATATATATACCGAAATTAAAACGGAAATATCATAGAAAAAGAGTGAAACCAACCCAGGAATCTAGTTTCTTGAACTGCTTCTCAATGTGCCCTCTTTGCGCCGCCGTTTGCTCTCGACGCGCCGCCGCCGCCCAAAGCGTGCGCGACTGCCCTTACAGAACTCCTCTCCCTTTCCACCCGCAGCAGACGTAGCTGCCACCCCCAACGCGCCACCCCGCCACAGGTGCGTCAGGAGCTTCACCTGGCTGCCTTGAATCCTCTGCTCCGCTTGTCCCAATACTTACAGCGAGGCTGCCGCCGTTGGGTCTGGCCGCCGCCGCCGCACGTCGCAACCGCAAGAGTGGCCGCCTTTCCTGCCCTTCATTTAGAACGGACGGGGGACGGCGCATCAGGGGATTATAATTCCGCGACAAATATTGGCTTCAGAGTAAGCTTGACGGCTATTGCTAGGCTGTGGGTTCAGGGCGATATTACAGCAGCTTGTCGCTCGGCGACAGTTTTCGGCGTTTTACCGGGTGTGTAGGTACGTAGCGAGTGACGGCGTCTCGCGTCGATCGGGTCGTTTTGCAGCTCTGAAATTTGGGATTCTCGCATAACCGGGCGCTGTTTTTCTTCAAGTTTATTGAGCAAGAGTTGTGGGCCCGCGGTGGTAGTGAAGGCGAAGCCGCGGGGCGGGTGTTGGGCATTGTGTTAATACGCTGAGGGGCAGACGCGGGGCGGGGGAACAGTGTGTCCTGCTGTGGTGACGGGCGCTGGTATTGCCGCTTGCAGGGAAGAAGCTCGGCACAATGCAGATCTTCGTGAAGACCCTCACGGGTAAGACCATCACGCTCGAGGTGGAGAGCAGTGACACCATCGACAATGTCAAGGCCAAGATTCAGGACAAGGAGGGTGAGTCGCACTTTGCTGTGCACGGAGTGGAAGGACACACACACGCACTCACACACCACCCAAAGTCAATCAATTCCTCTCTTTTTGGTGATTTATCCCCTGATTGAGAAAATTCCTGCAAGCATGGCCTCATGCTGTTTGTTTATATGAATTTGGGACAAACGTTCAAGGTTTGTGCGTCTTGTCACTATCGTTCTGGGAGGATTGAGGGCGCTGGGTGTGGGCTGTGCGTAGGGATTCCTCCTGATCAGCAGCGTCTGATCTTTGCGGGCAAGCAGCTGGAGGACGGCCGCACTCTGGCTGACTACAACATCCAGAAGGAGTCCACGCTGCACCTCGTGCTGCGCCTCCGCGGCGGCATCATCGAGCCCTCCCTCCAGGCGCTCGCGCGCAAGTACAACTGCGAGAAGAAGATCTGCCGCAAGTGCTATGCCCGCCTGCAGCCCAAGGCCACCAACTGCCGCAAGAAGAAGTGCGGCCACACCACTCAGATCCGCCCCAAGAAGAAGGTCCGTCCGCCCTTGCTTCTCACCCGCATTATCATGATAACCCACTTTAGCATATTTACCTTAATTACTGAATTTACGCCCTTGGCTGGTATCCTAACCGCTCTCGCTCCTATTACCACGAGCTACTACTTGAAATTTATCTATTCAAGTTGTCATTCCCACTGCCAGTCTTGTCAAGGTAAGGCCTCTCACTATTTTTTTGCAGTTCACCTCAATAAATTTGTCTTACGCCTCGCCCTCATTTCTATCCTCGCGGCTGCCATACTCATCTACGATAATAAATTTACACCTCACCGTCTGTGTCGTAACATATATGGCAATAAACTATCTGGCTAGTATCACCAAAAAAATTAAATCTATAGTTGTCTACATGAATTTTTTCGTCTAACGATTGTGTCACCCCGACTGTTTTCCCTCCTCGCAGATGAAGTAAACTGGAAAGCTCATACCCGCTGGGGATTGCGTTCTGGGAGGGCGGCGGTCTTGTTGCTCATTTAGTGGTGTAAGCATTGCTGGCTCTCGCTCCATTTTCCGATCAGTCATTCGGTGCATCGTGACATACTTCCGAGGTGCATTGCCTAGTCATGTGTGTGTGTGTGTGTGCGCGCGCGTATCTGCGAAGGTGTGCGCGTCGCTGTTTCGCTTTCTAGTGAAGGATGGGGGGAAATCATCCAAGAAGCTGTGCAATGGTGCGGAGACTATGGACATCTGTGATCAAATGTCACTGTAAGTTCTGACAGCAAATATGTTACTATGCCCCATTCGCAACTTTGATGGCTTGGCAATTTGTGCTGTGCCACATTCGAAAATTATGTTTCAGAAAGCCGTTACCAATCCGAAATGCGAATGTGCTCGTCAGGGTTTCTAGCCAGTAGGCTGCTGTTTCTTAGTGCAAATGGTTCTTTTGTCTTTTTGCACCGAGTGATGTTGGTCGATGCACGATGTGATGCGATGCGATCAAGAAAGGACGTCAGATCAGGGGTGCCACATATACATGTCAGGTGCCACAGATCAGTAGTACACGCCATGGCCGCCGTTTAGGTACTCCTCAATGAACTGATCGTAGCTGTGGTCCTCCGGCTCCACCTCTTCCGCGTCGGCTGCCGCGCCAACCTGCTCTTTCGATCCTACAAACAGCAAACAGAGGTTCAGGAATTGGAATTGCAAGGTGGAATGGAAATATGGCACTACCGACAGTCAGGGGTGAGAGATGGAGGGAGAACCGACACTTAATGACAATCAAACCTGGAACGCAAATGGGAGGGGGTGCAGCTTGAAATGGTCGAACAAAATGATCTCACAGCAGAAGGGGATGCGATGAGAATGTGCCCACTGGGGATGATCTGCCAGACAATACGCTTCCGTACCATTAATGCAAAATGTATGGTATCAAGAGCAAACAGGAAACCTGATATCGCCGTATTCTCTCTTACTTCTTCCACTCGTCCATTCGTTTTCGCTTTCATACTTTAATCAGGTCCAAAGTTGTGGTCAGCTAGTGAAATGATTTAGTGCGGCATTGGTTTCGGTATTTCCGATCCAACTTTTTTTTTTGCTTGTAATGAAGGCACTTGCAATCGATGTGAAATACGATACATTTTTCTTTCCGTATTACTGTCTCGTCGTCTTAATGTCTTTTTTCGTTGGTGGATTCCACATCTCTTGATGTCTCCTTGAATTCTGTCACGCTTTTAAGAGTTCTTTCCTTGAACAATTCAATATTCAGCGAGGAAACCGGGAGCGCTCCGCTGACCTTCCTCGGCCTCGGCGGGCGTCGGAACGGCTGCCGCACGCCCTTCCTCCTTTCCATCGACTTCAGCGACGTCCGCCTGCTCGTGAGCTTCCTCTTCCACCTCCTCTGCGGCCTGCGCTGCATTCTGCCGTGCAATCGCTTGCGCCAAGAGCGCCGTGCGGCGCGCGATAGGCGAGAGACCCGCGAGAGGATCCTCCGCCGGCTCCCTGACCTCGCTCGCCGGTGTTGCGTGGTCATGGCCATCACTGGGCTGCTCCGGGCTCGACTCTGCAAAACACATCGATTGGTTGCTCGGACCTTAGCGCCTCCCGCGTTCAACTACATCGTCGCAAGTACGATGCGCGGTCGTAGCGTCGACAAATGAGAGGCACGGAGACTTTCAGGGCGTCGGTGGCGAAGTGTTCGAGAGGGACGTGTTCGTATGGGAAGTGCGGCGCGGAGATCATTCGAAAGTCTCGGCGAGCTTTCAGAATATATTCGAAACACGAAGAGAAGGATAAGGAAATGACGCCCAATTTCGTCCTTGCCTACACAAAGTTCCTTGCCTCCTTGCCTGCACAATTTCGTCCTTGCCTCCAAAGTTCGAAACTGAACAAAATATAATAATAACATGACAAAATAACACGAAACATGCGAAACCGATGTGACGAGATAATTCGTTAATTGGACGTAAGATGGACAATCCGACCAGTCTGTGACGAAATTTGGCAGTCAGCAAAAAATCATGCGCTTTTGGGTGCATATTTACACCATATTGGGGGCTATTCACGAGCGACTCGGCCTCACCTTTGTCTTTGGCTACGCGCCCCGTGTTGGGACGCTGCTTGGGCAACAAATGGGCGAGGTGCGCGAGGCGTTCCGTCCTCGCACCAGTCGGCCCTGCCGCCTCCTCCGCGTCTCCGTGGTCGACTTTGATATCGGTCTGGTGCGGCGACCGACTTCGGCCCCGCGCTCGTGCCTTCACTACCCAGTCATCGTTCTTGGCGGCCTTATCACCCTTCAACGTCACAATCGAACCCAAATATAGTCGCTTGTCAAATACCGAAAAGTCGACCCATTACAAGTAATCAAAACTGAATCACGCATTGCACTGAAAGCGTTTTAAGGAAGTGAATCATACATACTACTCTCCACTGGAAATGCAATATCAAGGTCGGCAGACAATTCAGAAAAAAAATGCACGTCACTGAACAACGCCGAGCATATTCACGAGTCGGATCAGAATATCAAAGCTGCGGTGGACACCTCGACCTCCGCCCGCTGCCGCGCTCGCTCCTCCAGCCGCCGCTCTTTCTCTTCTTCGTCCTCCTCCGCCTCGTCGTCTCCGGTCTCGGTTACCACGCCAGTTGGGGGCTCCTCAGCACCAGCCCCCTGTTCGTTTTTGTCGGCCTGCATAGCGTTCAAGGCCGGAAATATCTCATGCAGTCGAAATATCTGTCTTACCAACACTCGCTCGCTCGGCGCCACTATTTACATGTGTTGTTTCAGATAACCCCCCCCCCCCCCCCCCCCCCCCCCCCCCTCGATTTTGGCTATCACAAGGAGTGACCTCTATATTTCCGTAAATAATGCAAGGCAAAAAATGTGAACGTCTTACGCTTTCGTCCTCTACAACCGGAATATATATAGAACGAAACAGGCAGCTTCTTTGTCAGATGATGCGAGCAAACGAAGGAAGGCAATGAATCCTCGCTTCACCTCGTTCGTCATCGCTGCTTTCGGCCCGCCCTCCGTCGTTTCCGCCATTCCCTACAAGAGTGGACAAAAGAAAACTTAGAGATAAATACAATTCCCAAACACACCGATTGCAGTACGCATACTATTGTCGAGAGAACTTTGCTGGAATCCTTGAAAGGAATGGGGAAGCAGACCGGAACAGAGAATGGCAGAGTGCACCACGCATTAACGCATCGCGTTGAAACAAGGGGAGAGCGTCGCACTATATTTCAAATAGGCTACACACACGACTCGCAAATCTAACTGGAAATAGAAAACATGCAATAATCATATCAATAGAGGAGTAGTACGGTATTTGAAAATATCGCATTCAACAGTTTGCGGGCGGAGCAACTCCGTTTTAGTTGATCCCGTTTCGCTCGCCGCTACTAAGGGAATCGCGTTTGCTTTCAGCTACTAAGATGTTTCAATTCGCTGAGTTACTTCTTACCTATCTATGAATTCAATAGGGAGTTTTAGAAGGTTGTCCTATTCGGGCATCTTGGGATCAAAATTTGTTTCCAATTCCCCCAAGCCTATCGCGGGTTTCTGCGCCCTTCATCATCTTTGAGTCCCTAGGTATCCGCCGTCAACTTTTTTTTATTTGACTGTGTCAATAAAAACTTCGTGATAAAATCCAAGACAGTCGACGATGGGTACTTGACGAACCATCTCGGCAGGATCGTCAACCACCACTTCGTCCGCAGCGGCGGACACGGCCCCCGCCACCACCTCCGCTTCCTCCTTTCCGGCCGCTGGCGTGCTTTGCACCGACTTTACGGCGGCGGGAGTAGCCGTGGGGCGATCCCTGCAAGCACAGCAAGAAATACGCGAGTCGCTTCAGTCGCTTCAGAACGGGAAACCTGCACAGAGTCAGTTGCAATACGAAATACGCAAAAATGAAACAAATTGGCTCACGGCAAGTCCGTTTCAAGGTTTAAAAACATATTCAGGTTCTAAGCAACTGTCGATTGTGTTGGTAAGATAATATTTAAGTTGTACAAATTTCGACGGGAATACGAGCGCGAGAGTTGCGTTCGTATCGAGTTGGGAAGCGACAAACAGCAACGGAACCGGAAGAGTGCAAGGCAAGTTGTCGAAATAGCCCAAAGAGCAGTCGCGCGATCGTCGACAGTTACGGCAGTAGAATAGAAGCTGTTCAGTTTCAAATACGTGGCTTTTCAATTTGTGACGAAGTCATCGTTGGGCGCCGCAAGGCTTGCGAGTCTCACCGGCGTTGCCCTCTTGCCATTGCCGCCGTGCGGCGGTCCTCCGCCTGCCTAGGAATCGAAATCGACACACCACAAGCAAAACAATCAGGTCGAAGGGAAAAGTCGAATAATAGATGCAAAATAAAAAAAAATTTGGAAAACTATCTGAAAATAACGAAAAATGACGCGCTTCTTTATGGTGATCTTGAGCCATTAGCGTTGAGCCATTAGTTTTCCCTATGATGCGCGCCCCTTTAAGACGATCGGGTCTGTAACGGCTCTGACAATAATAATGATAACCATAGAAATTATCTAAGACAATGATGGTGGTGGTATGAATCTCGGTCTCTCAAATGAACCGTTTCCGGTGTTTGGGTCGAGTACCAAGCGTAAGGTTTTCCATCCTTTTACTCAGTCGTGCTTGCAAAACGCTGCCCACAGAGGGTGCCGGTGATAGATTACCTCCCACTCCCATATTTCTGGAACGCAGAAAAAAAGATAAAAAAAAGGGTGCCTCCGTATAAACGCCGGTTCTCCGACACCCAAACATAAAGCAGTGCAATAAATATATTTGCACAAAGAGGGAAACCTATGTTTAACAAAGAGGGAATCGACTCTACCTTGCAGCTCTCTCGCTGGAAGCGTCGCCGCCAACGCTTGCCATCATGCTGGCGGGGTCGATAGTACCCGGGTAAGCGGCTGCTGCCATGGCCTCCATCTGTTCACGAGCGGTCTGGGCCGACCTCGCTTCTTCCTCTCGCCTTGCCTCCGCCTCCGCCTCCGCCGCCTCCCTCACAGCCGCGTCCCTGACCGCAAGATAGCACATAATGCGAACTGACTGCGAGAAGGTATTATGGAAGCAACCTTCCCAACCAGCACCAAAACCGGCTCCTGACGTCGTACTGGCTATGATGTACTCAAGTTTCGCGCGGACGTGGTAAGCAACACGACGCAACATATAAAATGTGCAGCACAGGTGATGCGAATCAAGAACCTATTGCATAAAGGGATATTTTACTGAAACACTATCGAACCGGATCCTGATTTTGTCTGGCTCAGCACATTGGATAAACGTCGTCAGTGTGAAGAGGACCGCGGTTGAGCCACAACAGCGAATGACAGTGCACATCCACAACCTTGGCGGCCGGTGCTGAAAGTTTCGGTATCATCGGCCTATCCGACGGAGTTTACGGCATATCTGCTTTCATCGAACTCCGATGTGAATTAAACACCGACTTCTCTGGCTTTTGACGTTTGAACGAATGGCAAGGAATCAAACAGACGATGCATAGAAAAGAAGACCTTCAATTCTGTGATAGACGATATATAATCAGGTTGTTTCGAACTTTCATGAAAACAGAACTCGGCGCACCTCGCCTCTCGCTCCGCCTCCAGCTTTGCCTTCTCCTCCGCCCAGGCCGCCTGTCGGGCCCTCTGCACCGCCTGTCGCCTCTCCTCGAGAACAGCGGCTCGTTCCGCGGCGGCTCGTTGCGCTTCCTCTTCTGCGCGGCGTGCCTCCGCTGCTGCTTCCTCTAGCGCCGCGAGCCTGTTGGGTGGCGGGGCGGAGGCCAGCGGACCCTCACATCATTTCATCCCCGTCGTAGCTACTTTCCGACGAGGTTTAGTCGATTAAACCCATTTCACGAGCATAGACGACGAGGAAACATGTATTCCTGTGTATATGGGAGTAAAAGCGAAACTAGTGTATGTATCGAAGCAGACACAAAACCGCAATTTTAGGAATGATGTGCCGGGAAAATAACAAGAGTCGCTGACAGATAAGTTGAACGAAAAAATGGTGCCAGATTGTGCGGCCGTGTGACTTCAAATAATCGCGATGAAATAAAACGCCTTAGTCTCCCACCCCTGCGTATTCATCTCAAGTCACTGGCAACTGTTCCGATACGCGACGAACACACCCGTGTGGCATCATTCATTCGTTGGGTGCCAGAAAAATGCCTTCGTTGAGGGATAATTAAAAAGCACCATAGGCTATGTAAGTAACATGTGTGCTATTTGAATCAAGCGTCAGGCGGCAATGCACTGTTGTGTGGCGAGTCTCACCGCAGCGCCTCCTCTCTCTGCGCCTTCTCTGCCGCGGCCCTCTCCTTGGCAGCCTTCTCCTCTGCTGCCCGCTCCGCCTCTGCCGCCCTTTCCTCTTCAGCTAACCTATAAATTATTCAGAGACGAGAGCCCTTCAAAATTCAGACGGAGCGCCGAAAGCGACCTCTCCACAAACGGAGTACATTCCTTGTCGACAATAATATTTAACACCTCTGCGAATATGCAATCTCACAGGGCGCAAACTGCATATTTCTATTTCGGTCAATATGAATTTGATATTATCGCTTCATCGCAAAGTGCAAAGCTTAATCAGTCGATCATATCGTTGACTTGTGTCAGCGCTTCCGCCCATTCATGAAGCAAGGAATACAGCATACACTGTATTCAGCTGTATTTGGTGTTGTTTCGATAACACCGCCGCCAGCCGTGCACGAGTTTCTCTCCCCATCCGTCCATCCCTCAAAACAGGCATAGCGTTGGCCTCAGTAAATGAGCACTTGAAGTTGGGACGATTTATCAAACATCTTTCCAAAAAAAAACGTTCTTTTGCAACACATGACGATGATTTTCTTCTTTGCGCTGGTTCTTGTATTTCAACATAACGGTATGGATTACGGTGTAGCATCGTCCGAGGGTTGCCACTGACCGCTCTGCCTCCGCTCGTGCGGCTGCCTCCGCCTCGTCCTGTAGGCGACGTCGCTCCGCCTCTTCCGCAGCTTGCCGCTTCGCCTCTGCTTCCGCAACCTTTCTGCTGGTCCCACGAAAACGCACCACTCCGTTCAGTACGACCGTCCAGCAGGGTCGTGCGGTCGGGGGTGAATTTCACGTGATTAACAATGACATTGAAAAACTGTTTCCCGTAAGCTGATTCTACACGTTTCGCCAAGACACCAACGAAAGTTTCACGCAGAATCGACAACATTCTCTTCGAGCGCATGAACAAAGTGCCAAGAATAAACATTGATTACAGTTTTCACTCCAGCATCAATCTGTTAGACGTACCAACTCAGGCAAACAGGTCCCAGCTGCCATTGAAATTATGTTATATAAACTTGCTGAGATCTGTCTGTCCGTCCCCAACTCCCCACACCATCTGCTCGATTGGGTTCGATGCGACCAATAAGTGCGACGTTGTGTCATAGAAAATTCAAGAGTGAAGTAACAGACACTTCTTTGGTTTATCAGGGCGGCGTCAAACTTATTTCTGAATCGCACGGGACACCAAAACGACCAAACAATAGAAAGTTCAGAAGTAAGGAGGTGCCATTCGTGAAGCACCGATTCATCAGCATACTGGTAGTGTACGCAAACCCACGGCCCACCTCTCTTCCTCCGCTCGACGGGCTGCCTTCGCCTCCGCCTCCTCAGCGACAGCCGCAGCCCTCTGCTCCGCAGCCAGCCTGCCGCACAGCATTGCGATACTCAAGCGGGGCAAATTTCGTCGCCGCAAATACAGACAACGAGGCCGGGGCAATCTCGAGGTCAAGCGGCGCTGACACAAAACGGCGATATATGAGCGGACTGCATTCCATTCCTGCCAAATTCCCGAGTGTCTTTTCTACACAGAATTTCTTATGACAGTCGCCGTCGTTCCGATGTCTAATCCTTTCGGTATCAGATCTATTTGTCCAGAAACATTAATTGGTACTTGAAAAGACGGACGACGCAGTAAGAGAGAGCGTCAGGAAAGCTGTGAGTATGGACGGCGACAGCGTCGGAGGAGCGAGGGACGGAGGAGGAGGGGGCGCACTTTGCCGCTTCTTCCTCAGCTCGCCGCGTTGCCTCCTGCGCAGCTGCGAGTCTGAGAGGAAGATACACATAAAAGGTTAAAATACGGCGGAAACGTAAAAAAAACGACGGATTTGCAGAATATATGTATAAAAAGATAATACCAAAAGTGGCGACATCTTCAGCTGTATCATATTTACTAGGCGACATCTTAAGCTGCATCATATGTAGCAACTCGGGCATCCCCAGGTCAACTAAGGGCGCAAACCCAGCCTGTGGAAAAGCGGAAAGCGTGCTGTCGACGAGAAACATATGAAAGAAGAGAGTACGGCGCACGTCGGAGGAGAGCTGCACTTCGGGCGCAGCGATGAACGGCGATAAGCAAATTTCCGCAGCAGTTGATGGTCCCGTGACAAAGCGCAACGCGAGTAACGGCCCCACTAACAACACAGATTGTGGCATGGTGCTGAGTGTGTACGGAGGATTTCAATTTATAATACATAAAAGTGTAATACTTATTCAAAAGGGTAAATGCCGGAAACGAAAGTCGGGAGCGCACCTTTCCGCTTCAGCTCTCTGCGACTCTTCGGCAGCAGCCCTATGACACACAGCCGACACGAAACGCTCACTCAGTATCACTCGACGAAGATCAAACGTTCGGAATTTAGATAGCCATAGAAATATATTCGGAGCGCATCCTCGCCAAAGTTCAAGCCCCAACAGCAGAACGTATATGGATAGCTAGGGCTTTAGATTGAACCCTACACGAACGAACAGCGCGAGGGAATACCTCTTTACTGAATCCATGCAAGGCAAAAAAAAGATGTTACAACGACCCAAAACAACAGGAAAATGAAAGCGATCAAAGGAAGTAAAGCACGCATATACACTAGTAAACACGGCGGCCGCACTGTCAAAAAGGTTTCCAGATCCCCGCGCTTGACAAATGAGACCCGCAAGAAAAATTACAGTTTCTCGAGAAGATGTGCCCATTATTAGTGGTGACAGGGCTGAGAAAGGGTTTAGCTTGGTGTGGGCAGGGCTATCGTCGTGGAGACCGAAAACGACAAAGATCGATACCCAAAACGATAGACTAAGCCACGGATCGCAAAAACAATTACTTACCTCTTCGCCTCCGCCTCCGCCCGCCGCTGTTCCTCCTCCAACAAGCGAGCCGCCTTCTCTGTCGCCAACCTGCCGCAAAATTCAAAATCGTCGAGCACAACGACGTGTGAAAATGGGCGACGACCAAGACCGTGAAACTAAGTGCTAGGGAAAGTGAAGCGGGCGGGGATGTAGCGATACAGGGCGCGGACCTCTCCTCCCTATCCCGCTTTTCTGCCGCCAGCCTGTATGCCGAGCGGACACCCACAATGAGCTTCCCACACGCCACATATAAACAATGATATAAAGCGCGCAAAACAGCGCACTTGAAAGATGGTTCTCAGTATATTGGTGGGCAGGCAGCGAGCATGCAAGAGCCGGCCGCGCAGCAAATAAAGAAATACATAGCTCAGAGTACAAATAATCTACCAGGCTGAGATGATTAAGGGCCTTTATGGTTTCAGGTTCCTATGATTTACAGTACAGTCATGTTCCGAGTTGGGGCCTCGTGACCTGGCATCCTGCTCCGCGTGCCGCCGCGCCTTGTCTGCCTCCTCCGCTTCCGCCCTCGCCGCCGCTCCATCCGGCGCGACCTCGCCACCCACGACATCCTCCATCGGCAGGTCGACGAGGCGGCGCGACGAGGGAGGCGCCTCGTCGGAGCGCGGATCGTCCAGCAGCACCACGTCTGCCGCGACCACAAAATGATCAATTGGTCGACAATCAGCACTCGACACCGTGCGAAACTAGAGTTGTGTGTTCGCACGGAATGGCTATAAAAGTAATGCCACCTCTTCAAACTAATAACAAGCACTTTTCCGAAACAAGTTACAATTTACGCACATATGCAATTAATTTACACTGACAACAACGAAAGTACGCATGCACGAAACCAACTTTGTGAAGCAATGAATCATTCGTGTGGTGGGAACACGTGACCGGCTTCCGGAAAATGCTGTCGGCGTGTAATTAATTGGAGATGGGGCGCAGTAATCAATCAGAAGCAGTCCAATATCACAGAAAAGGACAAAATAATCAGTAATAGGGATTAATGTTGTTGCACTTCCTATTCTTGACAATTCGGATGGAAGGCAATGGTCTCAATGGTCAATGGGAGTGTGGGAGGTAATATTGCATGAAAGGCGCCACTGGTCGCATGAAACGAAAGCACAATTGCTTTCAATGTCAGTACAGTCACAAAGCATCAAACAAAATGTGTTGCACAGGGGCAATTAGGGGAAAACAATGGGGAAAGGTGTTTGGGGCGAAGCATTGAGCGGAGGGAACAACCTTTCCTATGAAATAATTTTGAGTGCAATGTGAGAAGCCTGTCATGTCAAAGCAGAGCTGTTACGATTAATAGGGTATTTGCATGCGCTGAAAGTCAGCGAGCCGAGTGGACGCAGCGCAATTAAATGTATGGCGACACTAAAAAACTGAAAAAATGATATAGCAGTGTAAAAACATCAAACAAAATACTGAAGGGCAGGAAAGGCATGAGGCCCCCAAAAAAGCAATCTTTCGGACGGTGATAGTGAACCCAGGCCGCTCGAGCTCAAAACCAGCGTATTTTCAGAGGATGGAAAATGACACCAAATGTGTTTTTAAATCGATACTAAATATGATTAAAGAAAAATAAAAAAAAGCATAACGTCCGCAAATGGCTAAAAAAATAATGTTTGTACAAGTGGAATGAGAATGATGCCCAAGGGAAACAGTTTCATGGACGCAAAAACTCGATAAACATTCATTAGTAAAAAAAAAATTATATATTTTAGTTTGCGCCAATGAATAACAACAAATTAAAATATAATATTTCATAAGTCAAAACAACGATAATTATCGTTATTTTCTCCCAAATAATTGTCGTCTCATTTCAGCGCACCTGTTGGTGGGGCGGGCGGCGGATGGAGGCCCATCGGCTGCGCTACACGGCTGGCGGGGCTGCTAGGCGGCGGGGGCCGCTTGGCGAGGATGTAGGTGAGCGGGTTGAGGGCGGCGGGTGTGAAGTAGCCGACGCGCTTGACCACAATGAAGGCAGCCACGAGCAGCACCAGCGCCAGGCCGCCCCACAATATGACACTGCGCGCAGGCACAGCACAAAACCGTCGCACAAATAAATATAACAACTCAATTGGCGACTCTACAGTTATTCACCCAAGTACCCTATGGAAACCCTACAATATATAGAAATACCCAACATTATTTTGAAATGGGCATTTTGAAGTGGAGCAACATTGAGAGATATGATGAAGTAGTTGAGCGAGGGTTGGAACAGGGATGGGTAAGCGACTGGGCGCACCGGTCGAACAGATCCTGCGCCTGCACGGTGCGCAGCAGCCGGCGTGAAGTGGCAAACAGCCCCCGCTGCCCCTCATACTCTTTGCTCGTCTTCGAAAGAGTGGCGTCCGACTCCTCTGCACAGCCGCCCAACCCAGCAGTCAGCCTCTCAATCCACCCACAGCACATCTAATACTGCCGCCTCAGTCCCAGAACCCCGCCCCCCCCCCCCTCTCTCTCCCACACCAGCACACATTCGTAGCCCCATCCAAACCCACAAACCACACTCCTTCGTCAGAAAGGGCAGATCCTCTTCGGCGCACACACTGGATGAGTGCTCACCGCCCTTCTTATCCTGCCAGTCTCAAAGCCAGCTCGGCTTCCCCTTCCCACACCAGATAATTCTGATACTTCTTCCACATCCACAAATTTCCACTGGGTTGAATTCGTGATGACTGAATATGACGTAGTATGGCCGACCTATCATGTCGACCCTTCAATGATGCCTCACCTAAGCGACGTTTCACAAACGAATATACGCACACTCTCACACACTCACGCACACACGTGCACACACTCGCACACAGATACGCAAAAACATTCACAAATTGACACCTTTACACGCACGCACGCATACACACACACACAAACCAACAAACACACACACACACCCTCTTACACACAAAACACATGCACACTCGCACACAGATACGCAAAAATATTCACAAACGGACATCTTCACACGCACACACACCAACAAACACACACACACACACACACGTTATACACATCTACGCAATAACATTCACAAACAGACATCTTCACACACACGTACACAGACAAACCAAAAAACACACACACACACAAACACTTAACACACACCTACGAAAATCATTCACAAATAGACACCATCACACTCACACCCACACACAAACCAACACACACACACACACACACACACACACACACACGTTTACACATAAAAAACACGTACACAAACACACTCGCACATAGGTACGCAAAAACACTCACAAATACACTCACGCACACACACACACACACACACCGACACACCGCAGTTCGAGGGACCGTGGACATCTTAACTGTGCGAACAAAAGCGAATCCGAAACTCCGCCCTTACACCAAACATAAATAGTGTAAATTCTTCATTCCTCTTGATGATCTACATGGCCAGCAGCATCTCCCTATGCCCCCCACCCCCTTCCACCTCCGAAGAAATCAATCACCCACTATGCTCCGACTCCCGGAAGTTGAATAAATCGGACGCCCATCGGCCGCACTTCTTCCATACCATCCCTCCTCCCTCCCATCCACACCCTCCACTCCCCTGCCTCGCGACCCCCCCCCCCCCCCTCCCTTCCGGTGCCTCATGCTCCCTCCCCCGTCCCTGTCCCTGGCACAAAACGGGATGCGGGGCAGCTGGCCCGCACTCATTGCTTCCAGCGTGGCGCCTGTGTGCTCCAGCTCCTAAGACCAGCCGAGCGACACATAAATGTCATCAAAAGATCAACAGTCATACAACGCTCGGCTCCATCAGCTTCATGACTAAACACCGTATCTGTCGCGCTCTATCACCAACGCTGAAGTGTGGGAAATGGAAGGGCAGCGCCGTGCTCATTCTCATTCACATGATAATAGTGCTTTTTACTTAACAGGCAACTGCTGGCTTCTCTTCTGAGACGGACCATCTCGACACTGTGCCTCTAGTTTGAGACAACATCCCTCCAAACTGAAAAATGTCTGAGAAGCTGAGCGCACTGAGGAAGGAAAGCGGCCAAGCTTCCTGACGACGACGGCCGTGTGATGCAGTGGTATAGCACCGTTTCACCAGGCAGAGCCTAAACAGGGAAGTACCTCGAGCATCTTCTGCCGTGTGCGTCTCAAGCTGGCTGTTATATCCTGCGCCGCCTCCATTTGGTTGGCCTCCGTCCTGTGCGCCCCTCACCAGCACTCCACATCAGCAAAGCCCCCATCTGCCGTGGTTTGGCACTCACTCTTGGGGCACAGCGTGTGGGGAAGGGCACTCACACAACTCGGCCCGCCAGCCCGTTGGAGGTCGCCCCGCTGAGCAGCGCCATCCTCTGCCATGAACCGCAAAGGGGAGTGGGGGGTCAGTAGTGTGGGCCGCATATCGCACAGCTGCGAGCGGACCATTTGGGCTTTAGACAGAGCGTCGCGAGTATTAGGCCATCCAGAGCATATCGTAACCGACAATAATAACTGTTTGAGCGTTATTTATGGAGTGGGAGAACGAGGCATGTCTGCGCAACAGTGTAGAGCTCAAAATGTATAATCTTTAACAAAATTAGGAACAATGCAAACATTAAGCTGTAATATGACACATGAAACTAAATAACTGTTTTCCATAGCTTTTTAAATTTGCAGGTTTGTGCTGTTGCGTCACAGTCTCAATACATGTCTCTGGCACTTACTGACAATCTATAAATACACGTCAATTGCCATCGAATACATTTTCATGAATTTTACAATGGATCGCAGTGCGGTGCTTGCCTGGCTCTTGGCTGCCTGATTCGCCGCTCGTCGTGCCTTGTCCTGAGCCGCAACAAGCTCCTGCTGCACCCTGTGCGAAGACAAAGGCACACACACATACACACACACACACACACACACACACACACACACACACAAACACAAATAGCGTGCGGCTTTAAGTTAGTAAGCAGGGCACCTCTCTGACAGCCAGCCAGCGAGTGTACTTCAGAAGTATGCCTCCCCCAAACCCCCCCCCCCATCCCCTTCCCAAATTTCATGTTTACAATCGCTCCTGCTTCAGCAATCGCTGAAAGCAACATGCAAGATATTCGCGAAAGGGGCGAGAAACCTTCTCCTTCGCACATGCACGATGGCACATGTCCCTAACTTTGGGCCCGTGTGGATGCTTAAACGCACACTTTCAAAACCAACCGTGCGCACGCTTGTTTGTGTGTCTGTGTAAGATAGTGAGATTCAGAGAGACGGTGAAAGCCAGTGTAAATACATCACGTGCGTATGTGACGTTTTACTTCGGACTCTGTGAGAGTGTGTGAGAATATGCGTCCGGTTGAGTGGGTGCACCAAAACCACTGAAGTGCTTGCGATCATGCGCGTGTGAGAAAGAGATAAACTGAGGCCATTACTGTGTGCTTGCAAGTTTGTTTATTGCCGTATGCCCGCCCGTCTGCACGTTTATTTCGAAGAGCACACGGGTGTGTGACTATGTTTGCGAGTGTGTGTGTGTGTGTGTGTGTGTGTGTGTGTGTGTGTGTGTGTGTGTGTGTGTGTGTGTGAGAAAGAGAGGGAGGAGGTACCTTTCGTAGTCCCGCTTGTGCAATGCGAGCTGCCTCCCCAGTGCCAACGCCTCCTCTTCCCTGAAATTTGAAAGGAGAGCAGGAATCAGCGCCCAGCGTTCAGCACTGACAGAGTTCATGCGTCGCGGGCAGTGGGTGAGCGGCCGCCTCACGTGTCCTGCTCCTCCACCAGCAGCTCCAGATCGCGCGCTAGGCGCCGCATCCCTGCCAGCGCGTCGCGCACGCGGCCGCTAGCGGCAGCGATCCTTGCCGTAGCCTCCGCCTCGGACGCTAGGGCTGGCAGGGAGGAGAGCTCCGAGCGCGCGGTGGCTGCCAGGCGAGTCATGTCGTCGCATATCGCGCCGCTGCCGTCGGTCGCTACCGTCGCCATCACGCCGCCACGACCTTGCAGCAAGAGCACTGTAAGCGCAGCTCTTTAAAAATAGCCGCCCTCGCCTTGTCAGGGGGGCAAACACCGGCTGTTTCCTATGGCGCTCGCTGACCTGGTCAGCTGTTTCCTCGGGAGGGCGAAGCTTCTAGGTGATCTCGTCAAGTGATGACCGCGTCGACCGTTGTTCGACAAAATAACAGCGACCACCTGTACGGGTACAGCTCATCCGTGCGGACGGCAGAATGGGTTGAGAATTCAAAATCCTTAAGCCCCGGTTACACTACCCCACAAAAGTCTGGACATGCAAGTATGCAACATGTCGCGTGCATAATATAAGCTTCTCGAGAATGCGTACCCTCCCACGGCGTCAAGCATGGCCAGGTGCATGTACCTGCCCTGTCCAACTCTAGGAGTAGTTGAGCCGGCAAGCATACGATACAGCTAGCTGTCATTCCGTATGGTTAGGTGCGAGGTTCAACCGAGTGCTTTCGTGCTCTACGATGAGTTTTAAGAATTAATCCCATAGATTCCCGTGAAATTGTTCTAAATGCACACGTCGCCATGAGCGCGGCACACTAAGCATTGCGGCGGATTGCGCAAGAGTTCATACCATGGTGCATATGGTTTAGCGAGTGACGCAACCCTGTCTTTTTGAAGTTTTTGGAGGAGAATTGGAGGCGTGGATGAAGTGTTGAATGCGCGAGATTTGGTTTGCGGGCACGTGCATAAATCATGGAAACTTACACCATCTATCGGTGCGGGCGGTGTATTCGGAAAAACAAGCGAGTGGACGTCCGCATTGTGTTGGTTTAATATAAAAGTGCATTTGTTGTATTCCACGCGTCCGTCCATTCCTATTTTACAACTCAAGAGCGATTACAACATTTACGTGATGTGCGTGCATGTGTGACGTATGTGTTACGTTTACAAAAGGATGAAATATAAGCCCGTTCTCAACCGTCGAGTGCGCCACAGTTTCAATCATGAGAGTATGAGACACGGGTTTGGTTGTTAGAAACGGGCTTTTTTCTACTTGTGACGAGTACAATCATGCAACAATACATTGCATAGCATCGTACATGTACTCGTCATTAAATTCCAATTTGTGCTTTTCCATCGGAAGGATGTACATCGCGGGTACGTCGCTACTGCAATTTAGCAAGAATTCTTATGCGTGATGTACTATTAGTACCTCCCGGTGCGTGCAGGTACGCACAATAAATATATCCAACCATACGAGGAGACGACGCGATGGACGAGGTTCCCAATGCTAATCGAGGTTCCCAACGAAGGACGAGCCGCGTTGCTAGTTTGTTGGCAACGGTTGTAGAGCCCTAGCAAATGACACGTAGATCAAGCGAGAGCAGGTGCAAGCTAGCTAGGCGAAAGCTATTTAAGCCTAGTGCAGTAGAGGGAGGTGAGAGAACTTTTTAAACAATCACTTTGTTCGATTACAATCTATTGTTAAACACTAAACAATCAAACATTTTTGCATCTCTCTCTCCATTTGCACTTCCACTTCATGTAGAGAAAGCAGGAGTAAGCAAAACATAACAGATTTGTGTTTGCATTTAGCTCATAGAAGGCCAACTTCCACATTCGTGTTCAACTCAATCACAAGCTAAAAGACAAATAGTTGGGATCGTTGACGGTGCTAGAGAAGATCTATGCGAACAATTACATACCGGAACTACCATCTATTGCCCGCTTATACCCAATGTTTAATGTCAACAATCTTTGCATGTGTCCCACTACGACACTTCGTCCTTACGTTCATGTCACGACACAAAGACGACGACGATGACTGAGTACGACGTCGCTAACATCATTGTTGAGAAGATCGACACGTCCTAGATGACGTAAAAACTATTTGTTGTTTTACACCCATTTCAAGGACAAGCAATTTCCACCTATTTGGCACCGATGAAAAGAAGTACACCGTACGGTAGCGTTACAACAATTTCTGGATTCATCCGAATGATTACATTTTGCCAAACCTGGACGTCATGCGGACAACCCACCATGCTCGTATTCCTCAATCGCGACGACTTTACTGCGGAGCCGAAGACCTACTATGATTGACATAAGGCTGATAAAAAGATTGGCATGAGGCCGCCGATCTTCGACTTGTCTAGAGGGGGAGGGTACATGTGTGGCGGGTAAAATCATAGTGCAGTACAATTGGTACTATAATAAGACTCGTACGGTACTTTCTCGCTACTGTGTTGAATTCCGTGCTTTCCAAGGACATGTACACCCGCAGTTGTACAACCATTGTAATTAGCTCAGGTCACCGACTAAGAACTAGCGTACGCACTAATTGGTGAGATTAACTAAGCGTCAAAGCGCGCCGGATCACGTCTGTCCGAGGCCACAGCAACACGTCTCATGAGACGCACTTCCGAGGGCTGCGTGACGCTTCGAGACTGAAGGCGAGCTAGGTTGGGCTACTTAATTTAGCGCAGTGGAGCTGTGGAGGTACGAGATAAGTCAATGTTAATTTTTCTTCTACTTAATAACAATCAACTACATTGTAAAACAATTGCGCTGTCGCGCATTCTTTCTGCGTTTGACGCCATTAATTGTTTCAAAGTCTACTCCCTCGCAAACTCCCATATAGATCCGTGTTGCTGCAATCCTTTATTGGCTACCCTGTATACTTGGTTCGGTGAGTAAATTGTAAAAAGATTGTGTTGTCGATAAATTGTCCTCGCCTCCCACAAGAAGCGTCCATATCCCAAATAACTTTGCAAAGATGCGGTAAAACGAGCGACGAAGTCATTAATTAAGTCAACAGCAACGACCGTTAGATACACAACCGTAAATTTTTCTCATGAAAGCAAAGGCTTGAGCAATTACCACCACGAGAGCTTCTTCCCATTTCGGGGCAATAGCCACAAAGTACTCATTTCCATGGTACCATGTATTGGGGTTGCTTTGTTGCATCGCTGTGGAATGTATCTTAAAACGCCAACACTTTTGCTTTTGTTCTCGGTCGCAATGAGCATATTTGGTTACCGCGGTGGCACCAATTGCTAAAAAACAATTGACCATGTAAATTATTTTACTGATTTACATGCGTAGAAATGCCCGCAGCACAACTCCGTCCGTAATGGTGCCCACGATATTGTCGCTTTACTAGTGAACCGTCAACCAAATGTGGACGAGTAGTAATCATTGTGGCGACCATACTATAGCCCATTAACTCTCATAAGCTGATATGTATCATCAAGCATGGAAAGCCATGCTTACAATTACACACGCACACACACACACACACACACACACACACACACACACACACACACACACACACACACACACACACACACACACACACACACACACACACACTCACACACACACACACGCACACACACACAAACACACACACACACACACACACGCACCCATACACACACACACACACACACACACACACACACACACACACACACACACACACACACACACGCACACACACGCGCGCGCGCACACACACACACACGCACACGCGCGCGCGCGAAAAAGATAATGAAAATGATTTGCAACATTACTAGCAAACTAGACCGGGTGTTGTCTAACTACCGTGAAATGCTCAGCCGTTTCGGACACCAAAAGAGAAACGATTGGCAGGGCCGGGTAGTCTTCGACCAAGTACACTTATCGACACACTTGTCGTCAATAATGTGAGCCGGTGTTCTTCGAGGGTAAAAAATTGTAATCAACCGCAATAATTGCCACAGTCCCCCAGCCTAAGCATTAACAACATGAATGATTTTGTAATCCGGAAAATACGGGTCTAAACATAAATCCGCTTGTCAAGAATGCAAAACGAAAGCCGCTCCAAGATCTTCACGATGCACGGCCCGCTCCCACTAAACCGGGTACCGACTGGCCTAGGCCGATCGGCGTTCGAAAGGGGCGACGGGCCGGTCTAATCTAGCTCCCGCATGTATGACTCAAGTCTTGCCGGAGATAGGAGGGGAAAGGCTGGCAATTAAAGCCCTCTTCATGCAGTAGATCCCGTCGGCACATCCCGTACGCCCCGCCCCAAGGTTACCGCCGTTCCTTTGGAAGCAGCTCCACCTTCTCAAGGACCCCCCTCGCCTCGAGGACAGGCGGGAGGGCCCCGAACTTGCACACAAATATTGCTACCGCTCCTTCAGCGCATTTTTCATACATCATGTCCTCTGCAAACTTTGTACTAATACATGGGTACTAGCTAGTATGGCAGTCGGCCCGTACCCTCCCTTCTCCGACCGCGGGTCCAACGAACACCATTGTTTCGAGTGTGGGCCTCCGCGCTAACACGGACCCACACTCTCTAATATTAGGTATGCCGAGCTATAATGGGTGTCGAAAAAGGGAGAGCCGGTCACCGTAGCCGGATCCAACGGGCCGCGGGGCACTGAAATATTTAGAAAACCCCCGTGGTGGGTTTTCCGGCGGCAGCCGACCTCGGGGGTCGTCGCCGCTACATAGTGTCGCACTCCCCGTTACCATACTCCTTGCCGGTTAGGCGTACTCCTCCCACGTGTAGACGAAGCTTAGCGACGGAGGCCGATAGCCAATGAGTGCCTTGCCATGGTGATGCTCACGACATTCTATCTTAGATCCGGCTAGATACGATGGTACATGCGTATCTAGCAATATCAATAGACCCCCGTAATCGCGTTAGGGGGAGGAAGGTTGGGCGCCTTTGTAGCTGTACTCGAGTGTAAAAAAGAAGACATTGAGCACCTTCTGTTTCTTGGGCATTGCACGGAGTGGTTGTCATGCGAGGAAGATGGTCGGCACGTAACGGGTCGGGCGGTTTCGTTGGAGCGCAGCGCTGGAGGTGAAGCATTCCGTGGTCCGCTTCGAAAGGAAAAACCATCGGGTTCATTACAACCGCTTGTATGTATGTAGTCTTGTGCTTGTTTATGGGCGGTAGATCGAGGGGCTGCATGGGCGGTCGAGGGGGTGCTGGCTTGGCGCCGTGGTATTTGAGGCCTTGGGGATTTGCTAACGTCCTCACCGGTGACTAGCGGGGCATGTTTCGGGCTTAAAAAGCGAAAAGAGATAAAATCAGAAAGGGTAGTACACCCGTGATGGGTTGGATCATGGGTAATAGACACTATGATGTGGGCGTCTCCGTCCGGGATGGCGAGTAGGGCGTCCTCAAATAAAATATATACGACACACAATGCGTATTGGCAAAAAGTCCGATTCGAACCGACTCGGATTGGCGGCTCACCTTTTCAGCTCACAAAGCACGAGGAGCACAGCGGTGGGGAGATATACTACGGGTCTTGGGTAATGGGGGAGTGGGGTCTTGCTCGTAGGTGGTCCACGCGTTGTCCTCCACTGCCTCGTAGAGAGCATGTCGCGGGTCAGGAAATGGGGTAGGCTATTGGTTCCACATTTCGCGCAGCATATGGGTCAATAAGCGAGACCACGCTTATTGATTAGTGAGTCCGCTGAAGTGTGGGCTCGAGAGCCACACTCTATGCCACTGGGTTGCGTCGCGTGAAAGAGGAGGGGTGGGAAGCGTAATCCGGCAGGGACGACGCCCGGAGCGGTCGTGTATATGATGCGACGGAGGTTGAGTTGGTGGCTCGGCGTAGGAACGGAGAACCGCGAGGGCAACGCTCATGTCAACGAACGATACCTCCACGTTACATGTGGCTCTCCTTTGATCAAAGGGGAGCAAAGAGGTGATTTGGGCGGTGGCGGGCAACCCTCTCGCGAATATGCGGACGTCACTCTGACGTACGTGGATCTCATAGGTCCTGGCGAATTAGTAAAGAATATTCGACGTTTTTTTCTCTAGAGCCGGACACTCTCTACAACCGTGATAGTGGAGTAGCTCCCACCACGTTGTGTAGACGAAGCACGTTTGGATATTGAGCGGGAGAAGTGGATGCCTTTCCAGGGACTAAGAGGCGTGGAGAGTGAGCCAAGGGTTGTGGAGGTAAGTGATAGTAAATTTGGCAGTTTTCGGCATGCAAACAAGGTGTTTGCCATGGGCCTTGATGGATGTCCGCCGGTAACGACGAGGGGGCGGCGCGCGTTTTCCTGCAGGATTTCCGCTAGAAACAAATTGGGCGGGGATTCTTTCTTGTTAAGAGGGAGGGCTTGGCGGGCACCCGCCGGCGGTGCAACGGCGGCGGCCCCGGAGGGGGGCGCGCTCGCAGGACCGTAGGGAGCTACCTCTACCTCCACGCGCTAGGCGCTGGTAACCCTATAGCCGTGCCATGCTTGGCACGGTAAGGAGCTAAACGAGGTACCGGCAGCTGCGATCCGCGGGATCCTCGTCATCTGTCGGGAAGCCATGTACGGAGGGTTTTGGAAATCAAAATATCCGTACACCAGCACTAAGATCTCCCGCTCGGCCAGTCCGACATGTTTCTTCGCAAGTGAATCCTGACATATACTCTCGCAATAAGGAGGCGGGGGTGGTGCATGTGAAATATTTTTGGCGGGGAGGGTACGGACGGATTAGCAATGGGATGCGGGTGTTGCAGCTAGAGGCGGACAACCGGGAAGCAACGCAAGGGAAGGGCGCTCGCTCGATGTTCGACCATCGCTCTTGAGGTCGAGCATACCCATCCACGGGGGGAGAAACTATATCAACAACGAGGAAGACAGCCGCGACGAGAGGAGCGGCACGGCATGGAGGCGCTGATACTAGATCGGCCGCTGCCAGAAAAACTCGAGGAAGGGTAAGGAGGGTTTCGGTTAAAACTTCCGTGCCCTTTTGAGGACGGAGCCCCGATCCTACCATCCCACCCGTCTTCTCCTCTCGTGTGTACCCACCATCAATGGTAGGACGCCTCATGCGGTGTGCTAGGGTTATCGCGAGTGCACACCGCTCACGGCGTCCCCCTGCCCGCGTAAACCACAACGGGAGGGTATGGGCAGTATAGTACGGATCAACCGGTGCCGGAACAAGTGGCGGCTGCCCGGGACATGGCAAACGCGACGAGATGAGCGAAAGATGGCGCAATGATTTGTAGCTCTGGTTTTCTCCCCCCTACCCCGAAGGGAGGGGGAAGCCAAAGCTAGGAAGCGAGCTGCAACGGGAGGAGCGGCTATTATATCGGACGAGGGTGTGTGTGGATCACGTCGGGACCTACGACGACCTGAGCGAAGAGATTTTTCGCCCGCCTGTCTCCCCTAAGTCCGGTACGACCGGAGTCGCACAAGAGCTTAGGTAAGGCAAGTCTGACTGGACCCACAAGCGCTGACCAGCGAGGATGATCAGCAGTCTCGAGCGGCGGGAGCGGGCCGCGCATCGTGGAGATAGCGACAAAGTACTTTTCATAGTTTGTCGTAGTGATAGACCATGTATGTCCATGTATGATTCATATCATGTCGTTACTGCTGACGGAGAGGAATGGATTAGGAGATACCGGCGTAAACCCTGTCCTTAAGACCTAGATGGCAGCATTGGGAACGCCATGAGACAACAGCCGATTTATCGGTATTTGTTGTAAAAATTTCTAATCTCTAATTTCAGGGTTGGGCGAGAGGGGAAGGCTATTGGAGCAGCAAGCTTGTAAAGCCGGTGTAGTGTGTGAGTGCGTTGTGTTGAGATGAGGTGAGCGGGGAGCCACGATATGGCCGGGGATGACCGGAAACACGTCAAATTGAGCCGATAATGAAGGGATGAAGGTCGATTGAGCTCGGCATGGAAGAGGAGAAAGCGGGGGAGCAGCTAGAGACGGGTAGGAGCTCGAGGAGTGGTCGACGGGTGGCGAGAAGACTGCGAGGGGAGGAGTGCCTTCGCGCCGGTGGGGGCGGCTGTGACGCCGTCATAGGGTTTGTACTATATTTAGGAAGTCCGCGGGAAAGCTGAATTTCCCGCGGAAAATCAGTAATTTGCAACAAGTACTTTATTCGATCTATACTACCGGTTGTAAGAAGGGAGTCCGTGGTCCGTACCGACATTATTTCTTTTCCATAAAGACCTCCGCACCTGGCTTCCCGTCGGCGGCTTATCGTGACGATCGCCGCCACCATACCGAGTCGCTTTTCCGGCTGCGACTATCCCCATGCCAACTCCGCGTCGTGCCTCACTCCCTAATGCCTTGGGAGAATGGGTGGTACCGTACGCGTACCACAAAAAAAGTGGTATGGACGGAAAATTCAGTTTAGTACAAATCTATATGACATCGCTTGATATATGAAAGATATGCTCAAAGTCCCATAATCTGCACTTAGAGCCGACAACCTTGATTGTTGTGCACATGTCCGACCTACAGCGACCAAAGTAAACTTAAACTCTACTTTAGACTACTCACCAACGTTAGCTATCGGTAGCCAAGGGGGTTATGTCTTATATGTCGTTGGAGAAGGGCCGTGGTTGAGAGAGTAAAGCGCGATGGCGGCGGAAAGTGACATCCCTAAAGGTCTAGGCGGTCTTTCGGGAATCCTCATTTCGCTCTCCCGGTAACGAATGAATGCTCGACTCGCAACGACGAAACGTCGCAAACCTTAAGCAATGGCTTCGTAGCACCCATAGTAAATAACAATAAGGGTTTTAAACGTATTGGCGGGCCAGGAGTAGCGGGGTTGCGGAGACTAGGGCGAGATGGTGACAGGGAGCAAGGGGCATGCCCTTTTCGGTGGTTCTTTCTTTGCGTTGTCGACTTCATGCTACCTAACATCATCAAAAGAAGGGGCGAATAATCTATTTAACTAGAGTTCCGAAACAGCAACAATCAATGCATGTATGTATTTTCAGAGTGTGAGTGGTCTGAGAGAGACGAGGGGGCGGCGAATAGAGCGCGCCGGCGCGGTAGGGCGCGAAAGCAATGCGGTCTAGCTTATTAAAATAGCTAAATATATTCAAATTGCTTTGCCGAAGTCAAGGTGTCTGTCAAACTTGCCGCGCACAAAGTTAGAAACAATAGTCACTGCATGATCCTCGACGCGAATGCTAAACATTTTTTCGAGGTTTTTTTAGACGTGAGTGGTTTGGGAGGGTTGGGAGTGCCGAGAAAAGGGCTTGGTGGCAGCGGGCAGCGATCCATGCGGACGTGATACGACCCCACGTCGCACGAAACATCTCGCACTTTTAACATCTCATACCCGACCGCCTCCCACATCACCCTTATCTTATTCACATGCTATCATCGCCTGGTGTAAGGTCACAACACATGTATAAGCCTCCTACCCTCTATTCGACGCGCAGATACAGATAGCTGATGTTGGTGCGAGGGATGCGTGGTGGCAAAACCACCGCCATTTTGAACACATGCCTCCAAATTCATATTTCATTTCGAAAATAAGAACTATGGGAAGAACGGCGTATCATAAAACATTTCTTGTGGGAATTCGATATTTTTTCAAGTACTGTGGACGCGCTGAAAACGTCCTATGTCCGTGGTATACGTACCAAAAAATGGTACGTGAGCATGTTAGCACTAGCATCCCGCTGCCTAGTACTTATGTACAAGTTAGCAATTTGTCATCCTAGTACTTAGTGATATCATATTTGCGGTACTTTATTCCCTATTAGTGGCGGTCGGCCGGCCCTGCCGGTGCCTTCGCCGGCCGCCATCTCTCTCCCTTCACTTTTCTAGTCACCATAGCCGGCCCCCTTGCGGGGCCGGCACGACCTCCGTGCAACTATCCGTTCCCAACTCTAACAGAACCGCCCATTCTCCCCATGCATTAGGGTCGATAATCACATGACTGGTCGACGGCTAGCGAGCGCCCTACCCTAGCGATGCTTTTCGGATGTCCGCCACCATCTCCAACAACCCGCAATTCACCGCTAGTCCGGTCTCACCCTCCTCGCTTCAAGAAGCTCCTGAGATATATGCCCCAACCTCCCCAAGTTGGACGGTATCTTAGAAGTATCTTGTCTTGAAAAAATATTTCGGACGGGCTTAGCGGGAGATCTTGGCGCCGGAAGCGTACAAAAATTGTTTAAAAGCCCTCCGTGCATGGCTTTCCCGACTGTTGATGATCGCGCGGATCATAGCTGTTGGCTCACCCCGCCTAGTCCCATACCGTATCAAGCATGGCTCGGCAATAGCGCTACCAACGCCCGCCACGAGAAGGTGGGGGTGAGTGCCGACGGGCATGCGAGCACACCCCCCTCAGGAGCCGCCGCCGCTGCGCCGGCGGGCGCTCACACATACACACCCACCCACCCACACAGACACACACACACACACACACACTCCACACACACACACACACACACACACACACACACAAACACAGGGAGGGCGAGCGAGCGAGTGTGTGTGTGTGTGTGTGTGTGTGTGTGTGTGTGTGAGAGAGAGAGAGAGAGAGAGAGAGAAAGAGAGAGAGAGAGAGAGAGAGAGAGAGACAGGGAGGGGGAGAGAGGGGGAGAGAGAGGGAGAGAGAGAGAGAGAGAGAGAGAGAGAGAGAGAGAGAGAGAGAGAGAGAGAGAGAGAGAGAGAGAGAGAGAGAGAGAGAGAGAGAGAGAGAGAGGGGGGGGGGATGCATGCGGGTCATCAACAAATGCATGCCATAGCGTGTTATCTTCCCATGGATTGGACTTCGATGAGCGCAAGCGCACCCCTTTCGTTGTTAAGCACAACCTCTTGTTTCATTTACGTATGTGTAGTTTATCTTCACTCATTGCCTCATGTGCGTGGCCAAGACAAACCGCCGAAGACGAGAGACAAGCAAATTAGGAAGCACTCGTTATAATTTCTATATCAATCATTTTCAATTTCGAAATTGGCATGGAATTAGATTTAAACCGCCAGAATAGTCATACAAAGCCAATAAGTATGGGAAATATGATATCAACACATGCATGTCATGTTGCCTTTCAAACTATTGAATATCCTTATTTTCATTATGTAACAATACACATCGTGCTATTGAGGAACGCGTGATTAGCATATGTGAGGACTTTTAGCACAAGCTTGTCATTGCAGTCAAGTATTGTGTACCTCAGATTTCCCTATTATCCCCCATTTTCTTACTTTTCGTATTTTTTCTCTCCGTGCTTGCTTTAAATAAACATTTTGTTGTAATGGTCATTATTTACTATGTTGAGGTTACTGCGCTCTCCTTAAATGTTGCGCCTTCTTTTGGTGTTGGCTTGCTTTATTCTTTATATATGCAAGCTTTTAGTCTCGTGAATTAGGTTGTATGGTCCAGCAGAAGGAAAGTTAGTTTGAGAGGACGGCCTTAGAGCTCATCCATCCCCATATCGAAGTTGCATCTATGCAATTTCTTTCCGTGATAGTAGACAGATGGGCGTTTATGGTGCTTAATAATGAAATAAATGCCGTCCATGGACATCCATCATTCATCAATTTCGTTCTTCATGGGAATATGTTGCTAGTCAACACACCATCAAAATGCGTATCACGAGGAGCAATTTCGATCCAAATAGGCTTTTCGAAGATGGCATCATATTACATTATTTAAGCTGTGTTGGGGCTCACTTATGCCAAAGATGTGGATCACTTACAGAATTTGGATTTGGTGGCCCTTGGGCCACCCTACACGCAATGTGAGAGGGAATCGGGTGGGTGGGTTTGCGTGAGCGATAGCTCTCGCAAAAGGCAGAAGGTGGACACACAATCGCTGCTGGTGTGTTATATAGGGTGCGGACATTTTACTGTCCGTGCGCGCTTGGGCGCTTGAACCGTTAGGGAGATGTAGCGTCGGAGGTAACGCTTGTAACGGAGGTAACGCCGGTTACTTCGTAATTTAGCCCTGTAATTCAAACCTCTATATTACTAACATGACCATTTAAGCTGTGTTGGGGCTCACTTATGCCATCTGTCGCCGACTAGCGTGTAACGTTGGGTGGGGGCCCGCCAGGGGTCATCCACCCAAAGAGTTGCCAAGCTCCCGGGCACGGGAGCACTGTTGGGTCGATGTAGTCGAGGACTACGTCCGACTCTCGCGCCCAACCGCCGAAGAACTTGATCTTCTCCATTGGGGTACCGATATTGTACGCAGCAGTAGCTGCACCCTTTCGGAGGGAGTGCGAAGTCCACGCGAAACCGTCCGGAGGTTGTTCGTGTACTGCACAAAGTACGCGTTGTAGCCAAGCAGTCAGGGTGTCCGCAGTCCAGTTTGTCGTAGGCTCGCGTACACCAATAGCCCATCGTCTGTCCGGAATCTTCCCGGCGGAGAACCTGGTACGGGCAGCGTCGAAGTACTGTAGTAGTTTCGCCATGTCCGGGTGAGCCGAGGCCGGTAGTTCACAGAGGAGTTTTCGCTCCGTGGAAGTACCCCGTTGACCTTTTCTCGTTCCGTGGTATAGGAGGATTCCGCCGGTCGGAGTACACAACAGGTCTCCAGACCGGCACTCAACTCCCGCTCCACCTCGACAAAAAAATGTGGCCAGGAGCACCGTCGCTAGACACGCTCGGAACAGCAGAATGAGTTCTGCTTGAGCCTGAGTCCAAGTGTCTGTCAGCTGTGTGCGGAGGTCCTTGGCCAGGCGTAGCGATGAGACCAGAATCCGGGCTGGGAGGTACAGGCGTGTGCGGCTGGGCTAGAGGGAAACTTGGGACGCTGCGAGACCCCGCCGGACCTTGGCGACCAACTCGCCTTGTGCGACTGGTTCTGCGCCGTGGTCTTTCAAAAACCCGTTTACGGCTGAAAGGTAAGGCTGTAGACTAGTAGCCTTAATGGTGCCACGTTCTCCGATCCATGCAATGTAGCGGGCCATGGTAGCAGTTGTTGCTGCCAGCGGTGGTAGGCCTTGCTCCTCGCAGAACTAGAAGTAAGGCTTGATTGCGCTGTTGTACGTGTCGGACGTGCTTTTCGCCCAAGCGGCGGTCAGCAAGTCGAGCGTTTTTGCTCCAAGGCTGTCAGTGCCCAATAGACGTTGCATGTAGGGGCGCATCGAGGCGGCCCACGGGTTGTTGCAGCCTGCCACCTCCACCTTGTAGCGGACCTTTGCTGGTCTGGTGGGGTAGGCTTGGACTGCTGTCCTGATGTGCCGTGTGTTGAACAGGGTCAGTGTAGCACTGACAGCGCCCCGGCGGAGGTACAACCAGGCCGGGAGGGAATCCGGAATACAGTGACGGGCCAATGAGGCTTGCCGACTGTACCGCGTCCGTGCCGCCGCCCGGGACGGAACAAGTGAGGTCGGGCCGGAAGGACCGTCTCGTGGCACGCCAATTCGGTAAGGGCCTGATGCCACGCTTTCCCTTGCCACCGGGGGGCGACCACCGTGGCTGCTGCGCCGCTCTGCTGTAGTTTCTGGGCGAGGTCGGGTAGCAGGGGCCATGGCGGGTTGCACCCGTTGTTTTCTGCTTTCCAATTCGCATCGGCGAGGTGAAGGGCGTCCACGGCCTCGCACGATGGGTCTAGCCAGTTCGCGTTGTAGCGGGGCAGTAGCGTGTTGAGAGCCGACGCAAACCGGTCGATTGTGTGCGGGCCGAAGTGTGTGTCCATTTCGTGGAACACAGCGGGGTCGAGTTGCCAGTCGTCGCTGTCGAGGTGTCGGCTGAGCTTGTCGGCCCACGTGTTTGCCGCAGAACGGATGTATCTAGGCCTGATGTGGATGTTGTTGGTGTCCAACAGGTACCATAAACGGCGTAATTCGTTCATCATCTCCGGGGAGCGGGACGTCAGGCCGGTCAGGACGTGGCAGACCGCCTGGTTGTCTTCGTGGAGGAGGACGTTGCGGCCAGCCAGGTGTGGCAAGAAGCTGAGGACGGCCAGACGGACGGCCTTCAGTTCTTTCCAGGTAATGTGCTGCTGTTCGTCCTGTATTCCCCAGAAGCCGCGGGCTTCGAGTCTGCCGTTCAGGACTGCCCCCCATCCATACCCCGAACTGTCGCAGTGGATGTAGGCTGACTCGACCGGGCGGTGTATGTTCTTGCCGTTGGCGTGACTGGGTACTTGTGTCCACCACTGTAGATCTCGACTGAGCTGCGGAGAGAGGCGGACGCGGCCTCCCCACTTGTCGCCGAGTACGGAGTGCAGTTCGCGGAGGAAGAATCTTGCCGCTGGAATTGCCAGAAAAAGGTACTGCGCCTGACCCGCGAATGACTGTAGTTCCTTGACAGGGAGCCATCTGCAGTTTCGGGTTGCACGTTGCAGTAGGTGACGAGCTTGTCTTGCGAGCTTATGTAGCTTTTCCACTGGGGCGAAGAAGTAACCTGAAGTTGTGTCGATGTCGATGCCCAGGTGGTGGCCGTATTGCGTCGGCTCCCAAAAACCCTTGGAGGGGTGGCGGAGAAGGCCGAGATTGGTGAGGAGGCGGTCGACGCGCTGCCTGAGCGAGAGAGCGAGAGCACGAGTGGCGGCGAAGAGGAGAAAGTCGTCCACATAAGGTAAGATTTTGGCTCCGCGCCACCGCGTGTGTCGGAGGAAGCGCTTGCTTGGTCTGTCGCTGTCGGGTTGTGTAGGCTTCCCGTGCTGTGTTGTAAACCCACCGGGGTCTGGTTGACGGAGGTGTCGTACGAATGTGTCCGTGAAAGCGCAGAAGTGGTAAGGGCTGAGCGACCAGCCCATCGGGAGTCCAGCTAGTCGGTACAGCTGGCCGCGAACGTTTACAGTTAGATAGTCGCGCTGCTCTGGCACGATGCCCAGCGCGTAGAACCCGTCTTTTAGGTCGAACGAGAACATGTAGTCGCCCTTCCGAGTCAGATGACGAACGCCTAGCAAAGACTCCATCCGTAGTCGCTTTCTGACGCAGAAGCTGTTCAGGTGTCGTAGGTCGACGATAAAACGCCACTGATTGTTGCCGGGCTTGGCGACTAAGAAGAGTCTTGACACGTACTTGCTGCAGGTGGTGCGTTCCCATGCTCCCGTCTCTACGAAGCGCGCGAGCTCGGCCTCGACAAAGGTGAGCTGCTCGGGGGTAGCGTCCAGCAGTGAAGTGCCTTGGTTGAACGGGGGTGGGGGTCGGTTGTTTAGGAAGGGAATAGTAACGCCCTCCCGGATCCACCGTAAGACTTGTCCGCTCGCGCCGATATCTTTCCATGCTTGCCAGTTTCGCCGCACGCGATGACGCATGTAGTTTGAATCTGGGTTGCAGGAATCGGCGCGGCGGGTCACCCCGTCATTCGTCCTTGTCGGCCTCGGTCTTCTTGTGTGCCTTGTCGGTAAGGGGGAGGGGGCGGCCGCTCGTGCTTGGCCTTGGCCTTGGCTAAGTGAGCCTTGGCCTTGGCTTGGCCTTGGTTTTGTCCGGCTTGTCCGGCTTATCGTTCGGCCTGTCCGGTTTTTCTGGTCTAGGCTTGTCGGCCTTGAAATGGGCATCTGCTTGCGCTTTTGCAGCTGCTGTGATGCTGACTTCGAGTCGTTTGTCCTCCAGGGCTGCCAGGAGTCCGTCGACGACGTTGCCTCCACGATCGGAGGCGACAGTGTCGAAGCATCTTGAGTAGACGAGACGCTCCGCGACGCGTTCTTCTCCGTTGAGAATCTTCTTGGCCTTGAAGCGTATGATGTAGGTGAGTCGTGCTTCCCCCGCTGAGGCCACTGCTTGATTAGTACGTAGCGCTGCGTCGACGAGGGAGTAGGCGTAGGTTGTTTCGTCGGGGGTAGAGGTGACCGAGCGAAGCGTTTCCATAGCAGTTTCGAGTGCCGCGTTAACGGCGGCCGTAAACACACCATAGCAGAGCAGGTGTCGATACTCGTCGCGGGAAGAAATTCTCGCGTTGTCCGTAAAAAATTTGTCGGCCTCGTCGTGTCGAGGGTTCCACAGGCACGGGGCTGTTGTGCCAGATGGGGGTAGGCAGTCCGCGAACGTACGGGACGCGAATTTTGACCACTCTCTAGGGTCGATGTACTCTAGAGGGGTGGTTTTACTGTCAGCTGGTAGAGCGTCGAGCTCGAGTCGTCCACCCGCAGCGCTGTCGGAGTCGGCTGTGGGGATGGCTGAAGTAGTTGGTTTTGTTGACGCGGTTGCGAAGGAGAGAGTTGCGACCTGGGCTGCTAACTGCTGCACAATCTGTGTTAGCAATTGCAGCTGGTCTGGCTGCTGTTCCGGCGCGTCACCGGGCGCAACGTAGAGGTCAGTAGGCAATACCAGGCGGTCTGCCATTTGGACTGACGGAGTGTGTTTTCGTGCGTCGTGCAGGAGACTCAGTGATCAACACCTTGCGTGGCTAGCAAGAGCCACGATGCCGTTTGCGTGAGCGATAGCTCTCGCAAAAGGCAGAAGGTGGACACACAATCGCTGCTGGTGTGTTATATAGGGTGCGGACATTTTACTGTCCGTGCGCGCTTGGGCGCTTGAACCGTTAGGGAGATGTAGCGTCGGAGGTAACGCTTGTAACGGAGGTAACGCCGGTTACTTCGTAATTTAGCCCTGTAATTCAAACCTCTATATTACTAATATGACCATTAATTCCTCGCCGCCCGTCACCGCTGGGTATATATGGGGTATAACTATTTTGCGGGCTAGCTTGCAAGCGCAGCAAGACTCGGACGATCCATTTACGGCGACGAACCGGATGGTTCGCAAAAAATATTTCCATTTATTATTTTGCAATCGCTACTAGCGACCAAAAAAATGCAATCAAGATATGAAACGGCGATGTAATAATATTATGTGCGACTAAAGTACTCTTATGGATATTTATTACAAGAAATAGCAGCGGAGACGTTCAACCAAAAAAGAAGAAAAGAGGAAAAAATGTAAGCCCGAGGAACAGGAAGGCATGCCACAGCATCAGCACTGCCATCCTGCAAAGCGTCGCGGAGATAGGAACCCAGAGTGCCATGAAGAGAAGCAGAAAGACGTTGCATGAATTCTCGCCGCACATCCCCCCCAAAAACGCCGAAAAGGAACATCAGTAGTTCGACGAACGAAATGCTGCATACGGACATAAATGTCTATCATCAGAACGCAAAGAACGAGAGTCAGCAGCACCCGCTATGCCAGGGAAGTGACGAACTGCCACCAGGATAGCCAGGCGATCAACCAACTCAACCGCCATAGGCGCCAACCGGCCCCAATCCTCAAGAGCGAAAGGATATATAGTACTCAAAAACCGATTTAACCGAAGGCGTGTATGTCAAACAAAGCGGAAGTGCGGAGGTCCGCATCGAGTTTGCCTTAGGAAGATATGCTCGGTGTATTCCTCCCAACAATTTGCAGTCGTGCCGAATCAATCTTAACGGATGTCCATCTCCGGTAGAACACGACCGCACGCCGTTTCCTTTATTTCACGAGCGATGCACCTTTATATGTACAGACGAAAGCACCAGGTCCACAGCGAATGTTTGGCTCGCAGCTATATTCAAATGTTTGATTAGTCCGAAACACGAGAGTGCGCGGAACTGAACTTCATGAAGTGGGGCGGTCCTGCGACGAGGCGGGGACTACAGCCTCTTCATATTGTTTTAGAGATACAATGTGATACAAAATATATGCTCAGGACTTGCGTGCTGTTTGTTTCAATGAGTACGTACGAGTAATAGTTGTGACTGTATTACATGTTGACCAACAACGCGAGCGCTACCAATATAATAATAATAACACCCTGGACTAGCAATGTACCAAAGGTTGCTGAGAACGGCTGCCTATGCAGAGGGGGCAGCGGTATCGAGGGGCACGATATCAAATGCAGCGCGCGCCTCAGGACGTTGGGCGGGATCGACTGTCAGGAGGTGGCGCACAAAGTCAAGTAGGTTGTCGGAATAATTCGAAGAGCCGCTGAAGCACTGCTGTGCGAGAATAATAAGGAGGTCGTTGGTAAATGCACCCGCCTGCATGTTTTGTAGAACGTCGCGAGGAATGTTCCCAGTGAAAGGGACCTCACCGCAGAGCATGGTGTACAACAAGACGCCTACAGACCACACGTCACACTTGCAACCGCTAGGATCAGAATAGTAGGGAGACGACGCAAGTATCTCAGGAGCCACAAACGCGAGAGAACCTTTGCCGGTGTGCACGTAGTCACCAGTTGCACGATCAATGGCTGCGACAGAATAGCTAAAACCGCAAAGCTCCACGCTCCAGCCAGCCGGGTTGTCAGCTCGGTGGTCAAGCGTCACGGTCTCTGGACTGATGTCACGGTGAGCGATACCGCGGTCGTGTAAGGTGACGAGAACAGCCAACAGTTTACGTGCGAGGTGCCACGCCTCGCACTCCGAAAGCGGGCCATGAAGCAGCAGAAAGTCTAGCAGGTCAGTAGCGCCGCGGTGGGGCACATTGACTATGTAGAGGAAGTCGCCTTGATGGAAGTGCTCTCGGTACTGACTGACGCCGGGGACGCCCACCAGCGACCGCCGAGACTCTGCCTCACGCAGCCCCCAACTCAGAAAGGCACCCCCAACCACTTTGATCCGCCAGGACTGTCCCGTAACCAGATCCACTGCTTCTCGCACAACGAACCAGGCACCCAAGTCTACCACTCTACCCAAGTGGTATCGGTTTCCAAGCCTCGAAGTACTTGCACCCACCACCAGTTCACGCATCCCGCTCGTCGGCGGCGCCGGATTGTCGCAGCGCTGAGCACCTTCAGTAGGATGCGGATGGAAACGGCCCATAATGACGAGTTAGATCACGCTCGTAAAATACTTCTTTGTTGTATCGATAGTTGCTGTCTCCCTCACTCTTCCACTTCTTCCACTTCTTCCTGGTCTCAAGAGTATTGCTTCTATCGATTATTTTCCGTTGCGCTGAGTTGTGTTGTATTGTTGTGACTGGTGTCGAGTGTTTTTCAAGCAGGGAAGCAGATTCCGCGCCGCGCCGAATAATAATATGTATTGCTATGCTACCTTGTACAGGTACGCCGCAACAATTGTTACAAAATATACCATTCGAATGAAAAGCGCACACCGGCAACGCGGCACCCCTCACCTGTGGCACGATATCGAGTAGTCGTGTTGCGCGTATCCGGTACGGGTAAGATTATATACAAGTAAATAACAGATATCGCAGATAATGTACTGTCGCTTCACGGACTACCCGTACCGGTATTCGTACGAACGCTCAGTGTTAAGGCATCCGCCGCTGTTGACATCCCGCTTAGAATTTAGGCCACTTACGCAATTACCGAGTATTTTAGTATTTTGGTATTTTCTCATCAAAATACTAAAATACCGTGTCGCGTCGACCCTGACGCGATTACAATTTTACGAGTATTTTATTATTTCAAAATACTCCCTCGCCTCGCGGGGGGGCTATTTTCATCAAAATACTCCCGCGGCGCCACCCGAGGGAGTATTTTAGTATTTTGGCTCACTGTACATAAGTGCTTTACAGCTGGTTCGGACCCCCACCTGCCGGGCATCCGGCGCGCGGACCTGCCGCGCGAATCACTACCAGGCTGGCTGCGGCTGCTACGACATCTCCTCCACAAATGTCAGCATACCGCCTGCCACCCCCGTGAGTGACACCTTCCCGCTGCCCGACGACAGTGAGAAGGATGGGCGAGTCCCCGCCCGTTGACAACGAGGCGCGCGGAGATGGCGGTGGTGCTGCGCTTGCTACGGGAGGTGAGGAAAGTCGTGCTCGTCTTAGCGAAAGCGCGGGCGGCGAAGATAGACATCGTGGCAAGCGACACGAGAGACCAGTCGCTGTGATAGTCCGAAGGCGGCCGCGGCTACTCGAGGTGGACTGGCCGGGAGCCGACCAACGGAACATCGTGTGGGGTAGGCAGCGAGTGTAGTCGCGCCGGGTCGTGCGGGCGGGCGAGTTATTAATAACGAAAATTTCTTACAAGAAAAAGCAGTGGAGGCGAGTTATTCAAATCCGTAAGCAAGAAATACTAAAATACTGTGCCGCCAATTCCGTCAGGGGGTATGAGTATTTTGGTATTTTGGTATTTTTCGGCCTCAAATACCAAAATACTAAAATACTCGTAAATTACGTAAGTGGCCTTAATCTGGCTTTATATTTTCATTGCCATTTTGATTTTTGGTCTCGCTGCTTTTTCTTGTAAGAGTATTTGAAATTGCCATTGACGATCAAACGCTCTGAAATTAAGAAAATCACATTAGCGAATGGGCGGGAGAGATAAATGGGTAACTATTGACTTAACTTTACACTTTAAATTGCAAAGGTTGGGTATACCTTTGCATTCGTGCTCATCTTGTTCTTCGTGTAACCAATTTCTGGGTATACCTTTGCATTCGCAGGTCTATAGGTCTACTCTCTCGCTTTATTCCTTCCTCCGAATGCAGCTGCAGCCACTTTTAGCAGTCAAGCCATAGTGGGTGGGTCTCGACACTTTCGCCATATCAACACAGAGTCGCTTAACACAATGCACTGAATGTTGGAAAATAGGGTGTGACATACTTCCAAAACAAAAAAGCACAAACGCGCCAGTAGTTTTGCCTTTGCTGACATTTGATGATTTACATTTTCAACAGGGACAAAGGTAATTTCTAAAGGAAAGCCGCAATATCCATAAACAAGGGAAGTTGAAATCACAACACCGCCCAAACATTTCGTCTGATGCTAGCGGTTTTCTATCTACTGTTATTGCGAGTTAGCAGCGCACCGTCTCTCTTGCGTATTACAAGTATGGTGTATGGTTGTGTGGGCTGCCTTAGTATTATATTCACCATCAACCATGGTAGAGGTTGTTTGACAATCCCAAAATCAGGCTGGTACGAGAACGACATTCCTTCCCGAGGTCGACCTCACACTCTACTGCGCTGCCAGCTGCTCCATACGAGACTCGATACCGGAGAGTACCGGCAATATGGAGCGCCCAAGGTCGCCGGTGTGCTGGCAAGCCTTGGTCAGCTCCGCTGTGAGCGTGCGTACCTAAAGCGATAGTAAAGAAGGAGAGCAAATTTCAGTCACGGCGCTCTTTCGGGAGTTATTGATCAAGTATCAATACCAAATGATCGCTCAGGATCAACTAGACCGGCAGCACGTTTGCTACTATAGATATATTCCGATTTGTTCGTGCACAGTCGAGTCGTAAGAAGCGGGGCGATAACAGAAAGTGGTGGCCATGTTCAACGCCTTATCGCTAATTCCGACGAGTCGAGAAAGTCTGCTGTAATGCTGCTGAACCGACAAGCTCTCGGTGTCAAGAGTATCGCCAGCCGTAGCTGACGGCGCGAGAAATAAAGTAACGTAACGACGTAGTACCGATTGCAGGTTCATTGATCCAATTAGTCACGAGTCCCAGTGTCCATTAGCCGGGAATGTGGGTAGGTATACGGTATGGGTCTACAGCAAGACACACAAAAGTGTCGGTGCGAACATTCCGTGTGGCGTTACTAATAAATAAAGGTCGATAGGCATTTCGGGAGTACACGTACCGGTACGTGTCAGGTGCGGCCCGCATGGAAGGTACTGATTCATTCATGCCGTATCGCGAGGTCACGCTGTCACGTAAATCTGAAACTTTATTTACATCCACGCCGTCTGAATGATACGGGTACCGTCACGCCACTTTTCAAAATAAGGCCATTGCCTGCACCGTAATAGCTATATAATACAATGTACCTGTACCTGCACCGTAATAGCGGTATCATTTGGACGATGATTCGGCATATTCAGTACCAGTGCCTGCAGCATTGAATTATCATTTCTTCCCGTACCATAAAGAAAGATGTGTCGCTGTAGTAAAGATAAATGGAAAGCATTCAGAAGATGGTACACATATTTCCGCTAAATAAAAAAAGTGTATACCAATTTTTGCCTCATGTAATCGCGAAAACGCGATAATATCAAAGCCCCCATTTTCTCATAAATGCTCGCTCTCTCTCTCCCCCCCTCCCCCCCCCCCCCCCCCCCCCCCCCCCCCCGGACAACACACATTCTAGTTAATTTGTGCTTCTCATGTGCTGAATCAACGTGTGAAAAGAGACTGCGAGTTGAATGGGAGTCTGAACAATAGCAAGAAACGAGACCACGCAATGAATGTTTCGAACGTCAGCATCTAGTGAGTGCGGTCCCATATTTAGAACCACGGGGTTTTGGAAAACTCACTCACCGCTTGGATTGGAGTTGTGTATTTTACTTAAGGGGTCGTCAATAAAATTGAAGCCATATGTAGAGCATTCTTTTTCTTGCATTCGGTCTCATTTCAATGAATGGTGATAGCAAAACAAAATACAATTCCACGTATTTGTTGTCAAATTATTTCAAATGCGTACGACTTGAAAATCTTTTTTCTATTCGCGGATCTAGATAAAGCATGCAATTCACATACAAATCGAAAGAATCTATCGGCGGTTCAAGGCCATATTTGCTCTGGCGTCATTATATACCATTGTGGCACTCGTCACACCATGGCCAGGAACCCGTAGCATCTCTTTGGACTTCCCTTTGGACTAGATGGGTCTACTGCCTGCATCGTCTACCTGGTAATTGGTATTTGCTTTGTCGGCCGCATGAATACCACAGAATAAAGAAAAATAACTTACGGGCGCGCCCAGTCTGCACAACAGATTTCTTTATCTGTGCAAGGTACTCAATAAATGGTTGTAATATTAAAGTTCTTGGTAAATAATAATAATAATAATAATAATAACCATTATCCGGACTGGGACAAAATATCTGTAAACCAAACGAAACGATAGCGAAAAAATATGTCAATCACAGCAGAAATCCGCCAACTACCATATATTTATGACAAACAAACAAATATGACATGCGTAATACATCAAGGATTCGTTGAATGACGTGAAGCAGTACACGTAAAGCCCGCCGGGGAGGTGTAAACACTAAGAAGACGGAAAAGGGACTGGAGGGGGAATAAAATGCGACTACAGCCATTGCTGCCCCCGGCTTTCCATCATCGAAAACGGGAATGGATCGGTAGAAGGGGGCAGTATTTAGAAAACTAAAATGACACCAACTAATACGCCTAAACTACAGCAACCAAAGGTGTACAACATGCGTAGAGGACACCTCAAGGAAGCCATGTTTTAGTATTTGGGGCAGTCGGTGGCCGTTTGGCTACATTCCTACTGCCGCCATCCGTACGCATCACCAATCTCACCGCCCCAAACCACCACTGCACCACCGTTCACAATGTCGTCTACCACCAAATCGCGACGGCGTAGCGGGCCCCGGGTCCCAAGGCCTAGAAATGACCTTATCAATCATCAGGCAGACATGCAAACATGTTGTCCTGTGCTATGTCACCCATTCATGTCATGCCTGCATTGCTTTTTAAAAGTTCGCGGTGTTGTTGTTCGAATATGGGGGTAGTACAATAATGAAAAGCGTCTAGTCGACAAAATATCGGGCGGGCGCCGTCGACGGCAAACCTTATAAGCACGTTTCAATCTGCCGCTTCTCACATGCATCAATGCACTTTTGAAGTAGAGAATGCTAAGGGTTTCCTCCGTCTATTAAAGGATATCAGTGCCCGTACACGTATTCCTACATATTGATGTGCGCACTAGATATATTCATATAGGCGGCAGCGTGCGTGCTCCCAATTAACTTCTCACATTCCCTCAACGTCCTGTAACTATCGCTTCGAGCCATCCCGCGCACGCGCCAACAGGCATCGCGAGGGGGCTGCGGCCCCCTCCTCGACCGTGCTCCGATAATAGGTTATGGGCCCTCTTAGCCTTACGGACACTCACACGCCTCCGCTACGCACACGTCAAGTGCCTAGAGCGCTAGCGACAAATACAGGCTTAAGTACTGCAGACGCCATGCCGGCAACTCACCGCCTCAGCCGCCGTCATCGTGGGATAACAACAACCCCAACACCGGCCTAGGGAACACACGTTCACGATTGCTCGCAAGTGGCTATCACGAGGACACTAGCGACTTCCAAGACGCCGCTCACAAGTGGAGAATCACACGCACACACGGAGGTGGCTCACTCGCACGAGTCACTTCTAGCACATCGGCCGGCATCGCACCGCCGGCGCCGGCTAGCACCAAGGGGACTAGCCGCCCCGACATCAAACTAGCCACAAGTCCGACGCCGTTCATCAACGGCCACCTCCTCAGAATCAGCGGCCACACAGAAGTCGCTCGACAAAGAAGCAACGGCCACACATAAGTCGCTTGCCATAGAAGGAGCGGTCACGCACCAGGCGATGACCTATAGATAAGCAATCTAACGGACAAACCTCTAAGCCTTCATGAATGTACGGTCAATGATCTAGAGGGGCTATTATTTATAGGATATCAGTGCACGTACACGTATTCCTACATATTGATGTGCGCACTATATATATTCATATAGGCGGCAGCGTGCGTGCTCCCAATTAACTTCTCACATTCCCTCAACGTCCAACAGGCATCGCACGCACGCGCCAACATGCATCGCGAGGGGGATGCGGCCCCCTCCTCGACCGTGCTCCGATAATACCGTCCATCGCTTTTTTTTTATGCAAATTCCTCTCATCATGCCATCATCTCCATTTTCTATGTCATTTTTCCGCCGAGACTTGGTCGATTACAATATTTTTGGGTTTGTGCAAGCTACATTTGAAGGAACAAAAAGGCAAGGAAACTAGGACACGCTCAGAAGGGGGTCTTAGGGTCAACATGCTCAAAGGACATCGAAAACTGGTGAGATGTGGGTACAAATATAGCGAGTCGACCACACCTCGCTTTTTACTGCACCCGGGGTGCCGTAACTCGCGTTGGAGAGATAGTTAACCATTTATATAAATTGTATCCCAACCTAGCACTGTACTGTTGCATCCGAAGACACGTTGTTACTCACATTCGGCATAACCGACGCAGAATCAACATGTCAGGATGAACCCCTGCTGTCAGGATACTTCCTGGACTATCGCTACCCGGGCAGCAGGAAGAAATGGAGAGGGGTGGGGCAGGTGGCTACCACGTACGTACGTACAGGTACCCTCAGGCATCGATAGATCGCTTTATGCACGCCGCTGGTACGACGGAAAACAGGAGTCTGGGACGAGGCCTCGCGGGGCGATACATGTGGTACGACAGACTGCACGTGACACTAGAATCGGCCTGATACGGCCCAAACAAAGACCGACTAGCGATAATCATCAGATGTTATCGAATAGCATTTAAATAAGTAGTATAAATTTCTTACAAGAAAAAGCAGTGGAGGCCACCATAGAATAGCATTTCAATCAAATGTTATAGAGTATGATTTTTCCATTATTGGGGGGTTGTGGGGTTTACACGTGTCAGATGAGATATTACAAGAGATATTACAGTCTTACAAGTACCTGTACTTTCGGTGTTCGATCACATTCGATAATAGCTGTCTGATGCTGTGGCATGCCTTCCTGTTCCTCGGGCTTAGGGTTTTTCCTCTTTTATTCTTTTTACTTGGTGGCCTCCACTGCTTTTTCTTGTAGACTATTTGAGGAACAATACAGCTGTCTCAACAAAACACGAGTCCGTGACAATTCCAGCGCATGGCAGCGATACCAGTGGCGATACAGTAATGATATGCTGCTACTTTCTTATTTGCGGCCACTTGGGAGGTCTGTCGAGGGGTTGTCATTCAAGCGCTCCATGCTAAATCAAAAAAGTACTCACATGGAGGACTACGCAGTAAGGGTGCATGCACGGGAATTGTCAATTGATACGAACGCAAAATCATATCCGACAAAACACGTGTTCCCTAAAACAACCTCCCTCCACCCCCACATGAGGGTCCCCGCGCGGCATACCTTACAAATACCCCATTTCCGGCAGCGCTCAGCCATCCACGCTAATATGGTATCAATCGCTGCACGCAATTAACGCCGCATGCATGTACACAAGTTTAAGAAGCATAACTCACACTCCAAACTTAGTAACAAAAAAGTAATGACGCGTACACAACATTTTATCGCATAAAATTACAATCAAATTTAGTAAGCACATTTCGTCTTGAGATTACACTTTTCTTCCCTTTCCGCGTACGACTAGTTCTAATTACGTTATGAGATCCAAATCTTCATTTACTTATTATTTACAATTCTCCGTAAGCATGCCGCGAAAGCTATCGACAATCCTATAAAATTACAATAAGTACCCGCTAATCAGAATATCTAATTAATTGTCATTTACGTACATGCGCTTCATTAGAGGAACATGGACAGGGGAAAAAGGGGGCTACATGCGTATCATTCCGTCTTTCCTTCATATTTGTTAGCTCGTTGTTACGTCCGTAAGCTCATCAATGCTGTGAATTCGGTTCCACAAAACGCGACATTATGGCTTACAAAATAGCACTTCGAGCATGTACTCCGTTGTTAAAGACTCTTAATAACTTGCTAGTGCATAAATTTGAATGACAATCGACTCTCTTGGTACAATTACTCGTAGCGGCAAATATCATGCAATTGTTCTTCATAGAAATAGATTCCATCCCCAGAAATAGCCCGTACTCGTCGGCCTTCAACATGACAAGTATGTACGTTGATCGATATTGATGGAAAGAATGGTACGTGAGATGAGGGGGGGGGACCCACATAATCCTATTGGTGCATTAGTAATTCCTATCTTCGCGACGCTTAGGCGGGCAGTGCTGATGCTCTGGCAGGCCTTCCTGTTCCTCGGGCTTAGGCCTGTGGTGTGTGTGTGTGTGTGTGGGGGGGGGGGGGGGGGGGGGGGGGGGGGGGGGCTCCTCCTTGTCCATTAAGGCTACCTATATTTGCAGGAGGGCAGTGCTGATGCTGTGGCATGCCTTCCTGTTCCTCGGGCTTAGGCCTGTGTGGGTTTTTTTCCCCTCCTTGCTCCTTTTTGCTTGGCGGTTTCCACTGCCCCTTATTGTAAAAGACTATGACATTAATAAGGAAGGAATCATACAAACATCATGATTTGCCATGCACAATGACACCTAGCGAGTACGGGTAGCGACCAAGGGAAGAGGGTACCGGTGGCGACCCCGCTCCCGATCCCTCGCTATAGAGGAACAGTGGAAAAGAGTGACGGCAGGGTCACAACATCCAAACAGCGTACAACAACACATATGGCGTCTCCGAAGGAATTTACGAAGTCGTCGGCGGTTTGACAGGTGCAACCCCGTCAGTACATCAAACAGAAGGAAATCGCACTTGGCATCTCGTCACCCTGACGACCTCGGCCAATATCCCCACAGTGCGCTTCTTCTACATAATCTTATTGGTGCATAAATAATAATTTCTATCTTCGCGACGCTTTGTCGGAGGGCAGTGCTGATGCTGTGGCATGCCTTCCTGTTCCTCGGGCTTAGGCCTGGGGGGGGGGGGGGGGGGGGGGGGGGGTTCCTCCTTGCTCCTTTTTGCTTGGCGGTTTCCACTGCCATGTATTGTAGAAAGATTCTGACATTAATAACGAAAGAATCACACAGACATCATGATTTGCCATGCGCAATAACAATCAGCGAGTACGGGTAGCGACCAAGGGAAGAGGGTGCCGGCAGCGACCCCGATCCCGATCCCTCGCTATGGAGGAACACTGGAAAAGAGTGACGGCAGGGTCACAACATCCAAACAGCGTACAACAACACATATGGCGTCTCCGAAGGAATTTACGAAGTCGTCGGCGATTTGACAATTGCAACCCCGTCAGTACATCAAACAGCAGAAAATTACACATGACATCTCGTCACCCTGACAATCTCGGCCATATATATCACCCCTTGAAGCTCAGACGTTCTTAATATTATGCCTTCAAACCGCAATGCCGTCAAATCAGCGAAACCAAATACTTGTGGGCATTGGCACAAATATGAACAGGATTTTTTTTCAAAATATCACCGACTTGGGGTCGAGTGGTCGACTAATGTGTCCATTCTGTGTCAGGGTGATGCTGGGCTTAGGGTATAGGTTAACCCTTTACTTGAACCGTGTACACTCGTGCCAGACTTGACTCCCTGGTATATTTCCGCACATCGAAAAATGGTGCCTGAAAAACTGCGGCTCAATTTGAGGAAACGATGAAGAAAATGTCTCCCAAGAGTTCCAGCTTACATTTAGTGGAACCATTGGATCGCGAGCTGCTTGCGAATAATAAAGTTATTTGTGAAAATGCTTTAGATACATGATAAACAGCCTTGGATCTCTACTTATGACTCAAAGACTTCGTAATGCTTTGGTAAACATAATTCCATTCAAGTGCGGCAAATGAAATCGGCGCATTTTATTTGAATAGCGGGTTCAAGTAAAATGTGGCGCGATTCAGCCACCATATCAAAGCTCGGGCGTAACCACCACAGCACCGGCAGTCGAGGGGTCGAGACAGACTCGGAGCTGTGGCGGTGTCGTGTCGCGTCGAAGTTTAGCACACACACCGAAACAAACCCACCGCCCTGAGTACCGACGGGGTGCACAACCCTTGGTAATAACAAATCGCGCCGTTTGACCCAACGCCCTCGGATCCCGCGTACCCCTCGATGCAGCTGACCCAACTTTCCACACCTCATTCTGAAGCTCCACAGACGTCGGAACGGACGGTAAAGCTCGTAGGCCGAAAGGTGCGTGACGTATTGTACAAAGCCAAACATGCACAAGAATGGACAATTGTAAATATGTATATATACCATGAGGGGCAAGTGTAACATCGACGGTTTTGCTAAAACTAGACATTCGTCGGTGAGCGCTGCGCGCGAGTGTAGCGTGCATACCTGGAGGTCCAGCTCTGCCACCTTGGCCTGCTCCCCCAGCAGTTTCCCCTCCAGCTCACGCACGCGCGCCTCGGGAGTCGCTGCCGCCTCTTCCGCCTCGTCCTGCGCCTGCCACGCCGCACTCTCCGCCAGCATGTTCTTCAGCTGCTCCGCCTTCATCAAGCCTTCCTGTGCCTGTAACTCCCACTTCGCGCTCAAAAGCCGTTGCTCGGACAGCCCCTACGCACGTACGAATGGGGGGGGAGGGGGTGAGTGTGAAGCGCTGTCTGTCTCGGTTGCATGGGGAGTGTCAGTAAAATAATATTAATCGTCGATTAAAAAAAAAGCGAAATGAAATAATGTGCAGCAGAGCAAAAATTGTCATTGGATTCGTATTTCGTCGAAGGATCTGACTCGGGAATGGCCAAAAGTCCAGCCACCACGAAAGGGAAATCTCAAATCTGGAATCTGCCCACTGAAAATCTCAGAACATTAGAACGGTACCCAAAACAGACATCTGGAATTTACAAATGGTGTCAGCCAATTCTCATTTCCATTCCCAACGCCAATCTCAACACCAAGACAGTAAGTTCTCACATGCTCACCCGCACACCCAACACAAGCTCATACAAACACACACAAAATGCACTCACACACACACACACACACCGAAATGCACACTACTTCAAACATCACACCTACAAGGACATACATACATACATACATACATACATACATACATACATACATACATACATACATACATACATACATACATACATACACACGCGTAACTAAGGAGAGCATGAATATACATAATGTGAGGGGCAGTGTGCCGTGACAAAAGGTAGGACGCGCTCCAGGCCACCAGAGGGCCCGGCATTCCATTCCCCACCTCAGCCAGTGCGTGGTTCTCCGACGACAGTGCCTCTGCAATTGACGATTGTTCATCCATCTCGTGCAGCAGCTTCTCACGCACAATCTTCAGACGGCGGACTGTCGTCTGCAAGGCCTCAATCTTCGCCTGCTCATCCACCGTAAAAAAAATAACTCAATGAAATGGCACATATATCTAGCATACTCTCGTGTCGCCAATACACGTCCACAGTTTTGACCCCCGTCACAACACCCACCACCATCGTTTCAGTCAAACTCAGCAACCCCACCTAACCAGGTCACCCATAACATGAAAAAGACTATATGGGGAAAACCTTGCGACCGTGGACATTTTCCAGGAGATGCATTTCATTGGGGTATGGTAGAACTACGGAGACACTAACTATAATTGGGTTTTCCGCAGCGAGTGGGTCGCTTGTTCCACCTTTATAGTGCTGTCCTCTGTTGGATCAGACAGAGGAGCTGCTGCAGGCTGCTCCTGCTCCACCAGCTGCGGCGGCGGCGGCGGTGGCTGCTGTGCCTCCGACACCACTTGTCTTGACTCTGCCGCCTGTTGCTCCGACACAAGTTTTGCCTGCGCAGCGATAGCCGCCTCCCTTCGCGCCAACTCCGCCCCGCGTTGGTGCAGCTCAGTCTCCCGTTGGTGCAGCTCAGCCTCGCGCCCCTTCAGCGCCTCGGCCTGCAATGCACCCCATTGCAGGGAAGCATACACCGAAAAGAAGCATCCCTCAATTCGCAGTTTCTCTCTTACCTCCGAACAAAATATTCCAAAAACATCGCATTAGCAAATTGAAACGATGAAAGGGAGCCACACCGATTCAACAAATCCGAACCCCGAAGAAATTTTTCTACCCATTACCCCAAGGCCCCACTGAAACCCTTAATCTCGTAAAAACCTAATTTCACATTGAATTGAACGCAAACCGAATCATGGCACAGAATTTTGAAAAGTGCACACCGGCACCACCCAATTCGCAGCCTCGGCGCCCTTATGCCCTGACCAGACACAATGTAAGCTCGCCGGTCGAGCACAGCAGCGCCTACCTGCTCAGAGGCGCCTTCCGCCGCTTCCGTCGCTTCCTCCGCCTGCGCAGTCAGTTGAGTCTGCACACCAAATGATTCAGCGCACAGCGAATTCATCACAAACTCAACTTGGATGACGCAATAAGGGGCTATGAAAACGGCTGACAAAGGACAGGCGACATACGCGGGAAAAAGTTTAAAAAATACTGATAACACTGGGTTATACTAGGGTTATGTCAGATATCACTGAACCATGATTAAGCCCTCTCCAGCCCTACCTTGGCCTTGGCGAGCGCTGCCATGAGGGATGCCACGTGACTGCGCTCGCTGTCCAATTCCGCCTGGAGTTGGGCCACCTCCGCTGCTGCTGCCATCTCAGATGCGCCGCCATCGCTGAAGCCCTAATAATAAGTGAGCAACAGATGTGTTTCTCGCTTCACTGTCCCTCGCCCATGATCGTATCTAGTATCAAAGACTTGCTTAAAAATTTTCATACGGCTGCATTTGCAGCAGTATACACCCACACCGAAAAAAATGTAGTGCTGTCCTTAAACGTGTTCACTGATTGCGATATGGCAAACATGTGATCGAAGGAAAAGCTCGCGTCATTCGTTGTCACCCCACCTTTGATACATCCGCGGCCGCCGAACCTCCATTTTAAAAGGGCTTGTAATTTATGGGCAGCAAACTCAGCTCCACCAAGCTTATTACTGGTAAAGCAGAAAATCAGGTGGTGCTATGAAATTTGTAGGGTGTGACGAACTACTGTTCGGACAATCGTTTCTAAAAGCACAGGGGTGGAGCAGGGGGCGAAGGTCCAGGCCTGGAGCGGGGGGGGGGGGGGGGGGGGGGGGGGGGGAACCCTAATTCGCATTCTAACCAAACACATAATAAATCATTGTGCGCAAGTAGGTAAAAGTAATGTCTGCATTCCCGTCCACCGACAGTCTTACTAGATTCAGTATCAATATTAGTTTGGGATAGAAATGTCTCAGTTGCAAAATTCAAGTTCCGAGGGAAGGGCATGCATTATTCAGAAGTTCCCACCAAGATTATCAGATTACGGTATCAGGTTGTAAGTCATTAACAGCATTTCAGTTAACACCTTGGTGCCAAATAATACATTATTTGTCTATTCTCGACATTCAAATGACAAAACTGCAAACACTTCGGTGCCGTACCTCGCCGGGGGAAGCGGCATCGCGCAGCGCCTGCAGCTCCGCGCGACACTGCGCTGTTTCCTCTTCCGCGCGACACTGCTCCTCTTCCGCCTCCTCTGCCCGTTTGGTGGCAAGCTGCGCGCCATCCATTCAGCCAGTCACAGCTCAGAGCCCAACCCCCCCTCGCCCCCCGCCCGCCCCCCTTAGCGCCGCCCCACAGCCCCACTTCCCCTAATAAATGGATGTTACTTGCAGACCTGAACAAAGTATACGTCAATCAACAGTCCACAGTCGACTTCTGCTTAATTAGTAGACTTCGACTTCGGTGTTCATCTGAACTTTCCATATTTGGTAGCCAACTCTAAGACAAAGCTCGCCCATACCCACGACTATCAATAGAATAACGAAACTGGATTGCGACAGTCCCCTGAAATAACAAAATTGATGCCCACAATTGCGAACTAATAACTTCTTTAATCCACTCGCGCATTCACCCACACACACACACACACACACACACACACACACACACACACACACACACACACACACACACCACCACCACCACCCACCCACCCACTTCCATTCCTTGAGGGGGTAGGGAGCAGCTCGACATTCAACATGTAGACGCATGTGTCTTTGGCAACGCTATACACACAAGAAATAAAATAACAGTGACAGTTTGTTTCATAAATACAAATTTCAGAAAATATATACAATACCATACAACATTAAAACGGATATCCCTTCGTGCCCCACGCCTGCCCATCAGCCTCACCCGCAGCTGCGCGTGCGCTTCGTCCCGCTGCCTCTGCAATCGGCTCCGATCGCTGTCCGCCTTAGCTCGCCCCTCCTCCGCACGTCGCCGGGCCGCCTGCTCCGACGTCAGCTCCGCCTGCACAGCCGCCAGCTTCTGCCGCAGCGCCTCCACCTCTGCGTCCACCTCCGCCTTACCTCTTAATTGACACACAATTCACGACACAGCCAAAATCAGAAAAAATCACAGTGTTCCCTTCACAAACCTTCTACACTTTTATGTGGCACCCATACGCACTCTCTCACACACACACACATACACATATACACACACAAGCCCATCAAGGCACATATAGACACACCTTCACGCACGCACACACGCATACACATACACGTACTCCCACACATGTAGAGAATGTGGGCTCAGCACAAAAACACCTCAATTGGGTGAATATTGACCTCTACAGCTGAGGATGGCCCAAACACATGCAAATTGCTACACAGGCACGCAGTGTGGTTTCCAATTCAAATGGTGATGGTGTCAGTATGACAGAAACGGCTTGTCGTGCTCTTCCTGTTGGTTGAAACAATATAGTGTGTGTTGGTAGATTTAACGTCTTGCTTACAACAGTTGATCAGCCGTCAGTCTGTTGGTATCCGCACATTGCTTCAAATCTGGTACGCTCTGCCCATCCACAAGAGCAGTGGGCGCTGCCACGCGGCAGTCTGAAAGCAACAGCTTTCATCTCCACGAAAGTAATTGGAGAATTGAGAAGATCAAGCATTTCGGTAAGCTTAAGCGTTTACTACCAAAACCAATTACTATATGCCGTGAGAAAGAGTTGCTCTGTGAGTTTGGTATTTCTGGCCTAAGATACCTTCTGTGCTGCACCGCATCACTGCTTTGGAGTGAGGATTACTTCACGGGCAACCATGCCTGCTCTCATCCCCGCACACCTCTCGACAAGGACGAAAATATCACACACACACACACACACACACACACACACACACACACACACACACACACACACACACACACACACACACACACGCACGCACACACACACACACACACACACACACACACACACACACACACACGCACGCACACACGCACGCACACACGCACATAAATACACACGCACGCACGCACGCACACATATACACACACGCGCGCGCATGCACACACACACACACACACTCGCACACGCCCACACACACACACATCCATACACACACAAATATAAATAACCACCACCGGCCCCACCAGCTACGAGCTATTTCTGTATGTATAATACACACACAATACTTTGGATACCTGCTGAGCGCCTGGCTGGCCTCCTGCAGCGGACCCACGCGCGCAGCTAAATCACGCAGCTCCTCCACCTGCGCCTGCAACCCCGGGACCACAGCCTGCGCCGCATCCGCATCTGCTCGAGCCTACACAGGCAGCCACCAATAGCTGAGGCTGTTCCACTTTATCATGGGAACCGAGAAAAATTCTGACGTGCGTGCGCACGCGCGCGGCGCGTGTGTGTGTGTGTGTGTGTGTGTGTGTGTGTGTGTGTGTGTGTGTGTGTGTGTGTGTGTGTGTGTGTGTGTGCGTGCGTGTGTGTGTGTGTGCGTGCGTGCGTGTGTATGTGTGTGTGTGTTCTACTATGGATACCATCGGAATTGAAACCGATTCATAAACAGTTCGAACGCGTCTGAAAATGCAGTCCAACGACGAAGGAGCTATATGGTCGGATATAACACCACATTGCCAGAACACTGCGTCAGCCTAGCTCACCTGCCTCAGCGCTTCCCGAGCCTCCCACTCCTTCCTCCGCGTCCCATACAACTCCGTCCGCAGTGCAGTGATCTCCTCCTGCGCTTCCCTACAAACCACCCAAAAAACATGCACACGAAGAGAGGTGAACATGCCAGTGCTAAAACTTAGGGACGTGCAAAACAGCGGGACGAAAGAACACCTGTTGGCGCGCTCTCAGAACAGCGCTACCCTTTAGCTGTTCCACAGCCCAGGGCGTAAGCACTCGCACACACATCACTGCTGCTAATGCGCACTGCGTGGTAAAGACTTTGCTGCTTCACCGCTGTCTATTCCTTACTATCCCACTGCTGAGACGATGGCCGTTCCATCTTTGACCGCAAAAGTAATAAAAGGTCAAAGCATGAGCCGCGCTCGCCACCTCTTTCCGTCGGTGTTCTGTTGCTCACCTGTACAGCTCATCTCCGACAGGGCCGCCGTTTGCTGTCGCATTCACGGCCCCGCCGGCGGGACTTTCAAAGGTCGGCGGCGGCGGTAAAGGCAAGCTGCTCGAGACTGGCGGTGGCAGCGGCGGCTGCATTGCTCAAACACGCGTATTACGGTTTTTTCACTTACTGCTACTGCTGACGACAAGTACCGCAACTGCTGAGTAGCGGCCGCGTGTCGGTCAGCGCGTCCGCTGCTCCGATGAACCCGACCAAAACCAGCCCCTATAGGAATTCCCACTTGCTCGTTATCGCCACTGCCTCGCTCGGGGCCCCACTCCCTTATAAATAGTCCAGGGTTGCGATGCTGGTGGGCGTTACATCGTTTCGTCGCTGCTTGTGCTCTGATATCGGACCCTGTGCTTCGGACCATGTTGTTTATCTTGTAATCCAATTAATATATACCCTGTGCTTCGCGTATGAATAAGTCACTGTCGATGTACAGTTTCATTACATGCAAACAAAAAGGCACACCTTACGAGCAAAGCAGTCTTAGTAATTATCATCAGCTTATTTACAATATATTGGGTGATGTATAAGTAATTTTTTTGCGCCCCCGGGATATGGGACAGGCAGGTAACTCGCACCGGCACCCTCTACAGGCGGCGTTTTGCAAGCATGACTTTTTTTTTTTTTGCGCCCCCGGGATATGGGACTACACATCGGGTCATGTCGGATCAGTGCGTCTGAATAATAGTTGAGTTACACATTACTGGGTGATGTCGGTGTGCATCATTGGGTGATGTCGGAGTATATGTAGTTTTAATAATAATTAGATTACATATTTCGTGGACTTGTCAGCACTCATCATTGCCCGATCCCTCCCCGCTACTCCTACGAGGGGCGCTATAGCCGCCCCCGCCTGCCCGGGCCCACACTCTCAGGTATGACATGCGACAACGGGTGTCGGATGAGGGAGAGCAGGTCACCGTAGCCTAATCCGACGAGCCGCGGGGTATGAAATTTATTCAAATCCCTCCGTGCCGGGTCTTCCCGCGGCGGCCGACCCCGTGGGTCGTCGCCGCCATATCGTGTCCCTCCGCCGCAACCATCCTCCTTGTCGCGCACTCCTCCCCCATGTAGGTGAAGCTTGGCGACGTTGATCGATAGCCATTGAGCGCCCAACCCCGGTGATGCTTCTCGATTGGTCGTCTTAGATCCGACGCGGTATATACGTGTTAGCACTAGCATCACGTTGCCTAGTGCTTATGTACAAGGCAACTATGTGTCATCCTATTACTTTGTGTTGTGCTATTAGGAGTTCCCTATTTCCTTGTTAGTGGCGGTCAGCCGGCCATGCCGGTACCTTCGCCGGCCATGTTGGTGCCTTCGCCGGCCGCCATCTCTCTCCTCTCACTTCTCTAGTCACCACAGCTCGCCCCCCTTGTGGGGCCGGCACGACCCTACGTGTAACCATATACTTCCATCTCCTACATGTTATGCCCCCCCCACAAAGTAACAAGAGATAAGAGCGTGTGTAAAGCGCTCGGCGCCACGCTAGTCCTACTTACCTACTCCCACGTAAAGTAAAGTAGAGCGTGTGTAAAGCGCTTGGTGCCACGCTTGTCCTACCTCGCCCAACCGACACCACGCTTCGCCTTCGAGCTCGTTGTCCGCGATTGTCACACCATCTCCCACGTGAAAAAGGAGGAGAGTGTATGTAAAGCGCCCGGCGCCACCCTCGCCCCACCCAGCTTTCAATATCACGTAGCCTTCAGCCTACCGATGCTCTCCACCGGATTTGGCTATTGTGCCGACCCGCGAAAATTCGGCCCGCGCGTGCTTTAATTAATACTATTCTTGTATTTTCCCGAGGCGACGCTATTGAACCATGCAAACACAGTTAGTGTGGAAGATAACGTACGCAAACGTAGTTTCTGTCACAGTCCCGCAAACGGAACAGTTAAGGCGACAACCAGCCTACAGGCGTGGTGTCGGGACAACAGAAGTGTGAGAGCTGTAGCCTAGCGACAGCTCTGTACCGAGTCAAACAGTTTATCGGTATGTCCGATCTAGACATGTACTAATCATATCTAGAATAGCTTACAGTAGCTATCTGCAACTAATACGTATGCGGTATTACTTACAACACTCCCCCTGCAGGTAGCTACGGGATGAAGCGTTGCATGGGGTCTTGTCCTCCAATGATCGCACTTCGGTGTCTTGCAAGTGCATGTCTTGGGAGGAGTTTGGTGAGCATGGCAGCGTCGGCAAAGCCTGTGAGTTGGAGGCTGTGGTCCAGGCCCCCCCCCAACGTCAGGCGCATGTGAATGGTGCCATGAAGGGAGCGGACGACCTTTTGCAGAGTGCGCCAATGTGCCTCTGTGGGTGAGGCTTGGGCGGAGCCAAGGATGCGCAAGACCGGGGAGACAGCGGGGCGCGTGCAGACGGGGGCGTAGTGGGGGCTGCCCAAGAGACTGGGGTGGACGTCTGGGTCAAAGTCGGGGGTTGCGTGTGTCGGTCGCCCGATGACTATGGGGTCAACGGTGGGGCGACGACGGCCACGGGAGGTGTGGTCGCCACGCTTGGCTTGGGAAGAGTGATGTCCATGGAAGGGTAGAGGTGGGCCACCCGGAAATGGAGAGCGGCCAGCCATTGGGGACGGCGGGGCGTACGAATTCGGGTGGTCACGGGAGGGGGGGACGCCGTGAAAGGGCGCCTCCGGGATGAGAGGTATGGGGTGGTGAGGGGCATATCCAACGGGGGGGTAGGGAGGGTGTGGCGGGGGTTGTTTGACTGCGATGTCGTGTAGGGCAGAATCAGCGGGGGGTATGGGGGGGGTTGCAAGTGTTCACCTACGAGTTTGGGGCGCGAGGGCTCGCGGTGCGCATCGAGGCGGCGCTGTGCGACGGCGGGGTGCGGAAGAGTACTCGCAGCAACAACAGCATCCTCGGCCGACAGCGAGTCGAAACGAGCTGTCAAGTGTGCCACTTGCGCAAAGAGCAGGACGAGGGGATCCGGGGGGTGTTCGAGGGGGAGGTCGTGCACGTGGTGGCCCTCCGGAAAGTGTGCGAGGTGAGCGACGTGGCGGCGCTGAGCGACAGGGGGGTGCGGATTAGCACCCGCAGCAGCAACAGCACCCGCGGCCGACTGCAAGTCGAAACGAGCTGTCAAGCGCGCCACTTGTGCAAAGATCAGCGCGAGAGTATCCGGGGGGTGTTCGAGGGGGAGGGTGTGCACGTGGTGGCCGTCCGGAAAGTGTGCGAGGTGAGCATCGTGGCGGCGCTGAGCTGCAGGGGGGTGCGATATAGCACCCGCAGCAATGGCGGCCGACCGCGAGTCGAGATACGCGTCAAGGCGCGTCAGTTGCACACGTAGCAGCTCGAGAACACCCTGGGTAGTATGGACAGTGCTCTGCTGAGATCCTGACTCAGGGGAACCAACAGGTGAAACAGGCGGGTTTTTCTGCGCCATTTCGACAGAGGGCAAAAAAGAAAGAGCTGGAAGAAAAACAGGCAGCGGTAAAAACCGCTAGCCGGACTCGTGCCTAACAGCGGTATGCTAAGAGACGGCCTGATGCCCGCCGACCCCTCGGCCTGTAGCCCCGGGGTGTCTCAGAGCACCTTTTTTGTATCCTCCACCCAGTGTGGGGCACAAGTCGAGGCCAAGGCCAGGACAGGTGGAGCGCTGCGCTGGTGGCTGATGCGCGAGGCTAGTATAAAAATAAAAATAAAAGGTAAGCTACGGCTGGCGTGCGACCTGTGGATGCGTATTCACCCGACAATGCACCCCCCCGTTCTCCAGCTTGGACCTGTGTGCACCCTGTCCACACACGACGAGTGCGTCGGTGTGGGTGGCTGGCTATCTCCGGCGGGTGGCTGACTTAAGAGGGTGGTGGCGGGTTTTAAAAATCGCAGTTTATACTGGCGATACCGCCGACTACAGGTTGAAAGTACTAGGTGTCTATAGAAACTTGCCTTCTGCGGGAGAGCTGTCGATCGCAGCTCGCCGAACCAGGTTGTCGCGCGTGAGTGACGTGAGGCGGGGGCCCATAACCTATTGAACCATGCAAACACAGTTAGTGTGGAAGATAACGTACGCAAACGTAGTTACAGTCACAGTCCCGCAAACGGAACAGTTAAGGCGACAACCAGCCTACAGGCGTGGTGTCGGGACAACAGAAGTGTGAGAGCTGTAGCCTAGCGACAGCTCTGTACCGAGTCAAACAGTTTATCGGTATGTCCGATCTAGACATGTACTAATCATATCTAGAATAGCTTACAGTAGCTATCTGCAACTAATACGTATGCGGTATTACTTACAACAGACGCCGCAAGACTCACCTAACGCAAAAAGGATCTAACCTTGCCAATGGCGAAATGGGGGAGTCCACACAAGCAGCGCCCGTCAATGCTTTTGCGTGCCTACACGCTTCTCGGAGCGATGTTGGCTTTGCTCCTTCCTCGCCGGTCGCTCTCATGCGTCGGCTGATTGGCCCGTGGACAATTTTCCCCGCGACATGTCAGATTAGTACATTAAGCAGTACATTGGGAACTGCTTAATGTCGGCAACTCGCCGGTCGCGGCACGTTCCATTGAGCACTTATCGCTTCACCTACCCGGCATGAGACACGCGATACCAGCACAACACATACGGCCAAGATGGCATCTTCCTCGACACAAGCTAGGACGACGGCAAGACCTCGGCTACTTTGCGGGTGGGTATTAGCAGTAGCATCCCTTTGCCAAGTGCTTATGTACAAGGCAGCTATGTGTCATCCTAGTACTTTGAGCTGTGCTATTAGGAGTTCCTTATTTCCTTGTTAGTGGCGGTTGCCCGGCCATGCCGGCACCTTCGCATGCCATGCCGGTCCCTTCGCCGGCCGCCATCTCTCTCCTCTCACTTCTCTAGTCACCACAGCTCGCCCCCTTTGTGGGCTCGGCACGACCCTGCGTGTAACCATATACTTCCATCTCCTACAATACGCCCGTACCATCATCGCTTTCCAAAAAAACATTGGGCCCACTCTTAGCAGCCGCATACATGACGGTTGCCAACCCCGTATCCTTGCATACGTTCCCAATCTTTGTTGGGGGAACTAAGTGAGATCCGCGGGCTAGGGCTGCGCAGAATTGTTCATGCCGGGTACGGACATTGTCTTGTTTCTGAAACGCCCTCCGTGCAAGGCTTCCGATGGCGGCTTATTTTGGGGATCACCGCCGCCCGACCAAGTAGTTTCTCCGGTTGCGACAGTCCTCATGCATGGTCTGCATCGAGTCTCACCTCCTACGGAGGATCGAAAGTAGCATGGCTGGTCGACAACTAGAGAGTGCCCTTCCATGGCGCTTATTTCTAGCTGCCTGCCGCCATGTCAAACACCCGCAACCCACGGCCGATCCGGCCGTACCCTTCTCGCCACCTCACGCTCTTTAGATATAGCCCTCATTCCCCCAATGGAACTGTATTTGAAGGGTTTCCAATCTTGATAAGTACATGAAAATGGACATGATTTACAACAATATTGATTGAATGTTGTTGATGTCTCACGGCGTTCATGTACTACTATCTAGGTTTCATAAGTTAAGGGTTTGTGTTAGTTGTGTACAATTTCATCAGAATTTTCAGTTGGCAGTAACAACACGGTATCAAAATTACACGTATGAAAATATTTTTGTTGCTTATCTCCACGATGCGCGGCATACCCGTGTTTCTCGAGGGTGTAAATCACCCAAGCATGATGACATGCACATGTCGAGTCAAGCTAACTTGATCTCTGGCCCATTATGACCTCGGCCGTGCCGGAACTAGGGGGAGGAGGCAGAAAGAAATCCCCTCGCTCATGTCGTCGACGGTCCCGAGTAGATCCACCCATTCTCCCGCCGGCGGCGCAGCGGCGGCGGCCTCGGAGGGGGGTGCGCTCGTAGTCCCGTTCGCTCTCATCCCCACCTCCTCGTGGTGGGCGTTGGTAACCCCATACCGTGCTATGCTTGGCACAGTTGGGGACTAGGCGGGGTGAGAACCGGCAGCTGCGATCCGTGCGATCCGCAGTTGTCGGGAAGCTTCAGCACGAAGGGATTTTAGAAATACTATCTATACACTACCGGCGCCAAGATCTCCCGCTCGGCCCATCCGATCTTTTTCGCGACAAAATTCTTCTTAAATGCCGTCCCGTATGGGGGGATGGGGCATGTATCAGTGGCAGTGTTTTGGCGAAATGGGTACGGACGGATCAACGGTTGGTTGAGGGTGTCGGAGGTGGCGGTGGACAGACGGTAAGCATCGCCGGGCAAGGGCAGTCGCTATTCGTCGACCGGCATGTCGACGTTGAGTTGACCCAAGGGGGGCAGCACGACACCGGCAACATGAGGACTTTCGCGACGGGAGGAGCGGCGAGGTATTGCCGCGGCGATCCTCAAGATCGGCCGCCGCCGGAAAATCCAGTACGGAGGGTTTCGACTAAATTCCGTGCCCGCGCGGCCTTTGATAACATGCGATTGCGATCGTGCCCTACGCTACCGTTACCCACTATCGCTAAGCACGCCTATCATATTCTTAGAAAGTGCGAGCCCGGTAAGCGCAGAAGTTTGCACTCGAAACAAGGGTGCTTGACGGACGCGCAAACGGTGGTAAGAGGGTACGATCGCTGGTTGTTTCCTAACTGGTACTTGGGTACGAGTATGGTCGGGAAAATGGCCGGGAAACTTTTTCAGCGCGGCGGCAGTAGCGCTAGCTTTTTCTACCTAGCTGCCCCCCCCCCCCCCTTCCCCCCCCGCATGCCCTCGATGTGACGGGGGACCTCGACAAGGACGAAAGACGCGATGTGAGGAGCAACAATGACCTTGGGACGGGGCTTACGGGATGCGACGGCGGGATCGACGAGCGACCACGCGAGGAGGTTTTTCTCGCTAGCCTTTCGCCTTCTATCTCCTGCAAGACTGAAGTCAGTCGGGAGCTAGATTAGGCTGGCCCGTCGCCCCTCTCGAGCGCCGATCGGCCTAGGCCGGTCGGCACCCCGGTTCGGTGGGAGCGGGCCGTGCATCGTGAAGGTCGAGCAACAGTTTCATTTTGCGTTTTTTGACAAATGGATTCATTTCTATATCTGTTTTCTCTGATTACAAATTAAATTCAACTGCTACCGCTTAAGCGGGGGGACTGTGGCAATTTCTGCGATTGATTACAGTTTTCAAACTCCGAGGAACATCTGCACGCATTGAAGATAGGTGTGTCTTTAGGCGTACTTGGTCGAAGAGAACCCGGCCCAATCTTTGCTCTTAAATGTCCTAATTTGCTGAGCAGTTGATGGCCATTAGAGAGCAACCTGTCCAACTTGAGGGGATTTTTGTGAATCATTTTCGTTTTATGTTTGATCCACTCACACCCTCATCCAAGATAAGTGATGCTCCTCCCATTGTAGTTGTCCCGATAACATAGGCTTTCCTTTCCCTATGGGGCAAGGAGAAAACCGTACTAGAAGATATAATCCGTTTGTCGCTTCTTTTGTCGTGTGGACCATGTTCCGGTCGGCTGCGAGCTGTGTCTGGCACCGGTTGAGCCGCAAGTTACCGCCCGCTTTCCCTCCTTTTGGTTTCAGCTGCCAAGAGCCCGTCTTCATCACGGACGATGTCCTGCCGCGAGAGCCCGTAGCACATCGCTTGAGGCCCTCCTATCAATAGTGAGTACCGGTGAGAAGAGTTGTGAAGGAGCTTCGTGATCACGATTTCAAAATGCAAGGTTTGGACGTTTTAATCAAAGCGCTTCCCGGCTTTCCGGCGCCAGCTCCAACACCCGTGCCCAACCGTTGATTCGGCCGTACCCTCCTCGCCTCTACGCGCATATGGGAATTTGATCCCGTGCCCCCACAAGAGACATTATTTTGAGGCACATATGGCCTTGAAAAGTAGTATAGGGCGAGCCAAGCGTGAAATCTTGGCGTTGGTAGTGTACGAATATTATTTGTAAGGCGCCTGCCGGTGGCGAGGCGGCGGTGGCCCCGGAGTGGGGTGCGTTCGCATGCCCGTTGGCACACACCTCCACCTCCCCGTTGTAGGTGCATGTAACCCCGTAGTCGTGCCATGCTTGGTACGGTAGGGGGCTGGCAGAGGCTGCGCAATCAAGAGCTACTGGGAAGCCCTGGAGGGGGGGCTTTTCGAAATTATTTGTAGACACGTGCGCCATGATCTCCCGCTACTCGACCCGTCCGCCTTATTTATTTTCAATGCTAACACCCCTTGAAAACTCTTATGTTCCGGCATCGGGACTTGTATCTCGTGAGTGTTTTGGCAGCGAGAAGGGTGCGGACGGATCTGCGGCGGAGGGGGGGCGTTGGATCTAGCGGCGGACAACCAAAACGTTGTGCCAAGAAAGGGCGCTCGCTGGGCGACGACTAGCCATGTGGATGTTGAACCTACCATGGGGACGATGCACGACGGGAAGCATGCCGGTAAAAAATGAAAAATGAATATTGAAAGTTGTTACAACAATCACCGAGTAAACGGTTGTTGTCTTATGGCGCCCATGTGATTAGGCCTTCGAGAGTACCGTTTTGATCGTAGGATATAAGCAATGAAACCACTAATCCCACCCTCTCAAATGGCATTAACGATACAGTCAAATTCATGCTAGTAGTCATTAAATTTATACTAGTGTGAAAAAATTTGCATCGCTACTCTCCGCGTTGCACAGCCTGCTCCAGCCGCTGCGTGGGCGTTGAATAGCCTAGATGATCAGCTGGTAGTCGTCGCGACGGGCCTACCAGACCTTTGCTTTTGTGCGACTCCGGTCGTGCCGGAGCTAGGGGGAAAGGCAGGCGAAAACCCCCCTCGCACAGGTCGTCAACAGCCCCGTCTCGATCCGCGCGCTCCCCCGTCCGAGATTTTGCTACTCCTCCCGTCACAACTCGCCTCATAGCCTAGACTTCCCTACCCCTCCGGGGGCTGGGGAGAGAGGAAGTCCATAGCTCCAAACGGTGTCTCGCTGGGGCTCGTGCCTCCGCGCCAGATTTTCTCATGTCCCCTATCCGTCTCCGCATGTTTCCGAAACCCATATGATCTTGCAAAATCCGCCCGTACCCTCCCCCAATGTATTACGCTGTCCGGGGGCCGCCTTAGAAGAGTGCCGTTGCGATAACCCTAGGCACCCTGCCTTAGGTAATCGGTCGATAAATGGGTACCGTTGATCGAGTCGCCAATCCACGAAAAGTATCGAGTGAGGAAATAATTATTCGAAACCCCTCCGTACCGGATTTTCATGGCGGCGGTCGATCTTGTTGACCTCCGCCGCCAGACCATGTCGCTCTTGCGGCTGCGATCCTCCTCCGTCCTGCGTAGCGTCGAGCTTCGCCCCCGGGGGAGACTCGAAACTCACAGGGTTGGGCTATTGCTAGCGAGCGCCTTGCCTTGGCGCTGCTTTCCGGCGGTCCGCCGCCAGCTCCAACACCCGCGTCCGACCGCTAATCCGTCCTTACCCCCTTTCGCCAAAAAATATTTCGCAGACACCACCCCCGCCCCCTTGTCGGGAGTGGATCAGCGGGTATTCAGTCGCCAAAAACCATATCGGATGGCCCGAGCGGGAGGTCTCAGTGCTAGTGTACGGATATTTTGATTTCCAAAACCCTCCGTACAAAGCTTCCCGATAGCTAGTGATCGCGCGGATCACAACTGCCGGTACCTCGTTTAGCCCCCTACCGTGCCAAGCCTGACACGGCCACACGGTTACCAACGCCCACCGCGTGGAAGTAGAGATAGGTGTCGACGGGGTTGCGAGCGCACCCCCCTCCGGGGCCGCCGCCGCTGCGCCGTCGCAGGGCGCAAGCATGCCGGAGTCGAGTCGCAGACGTAGGAGCGGCACGGTATGGCGCATGAGGTCCTCATGCTCGACCGCCACCGGTAAAACCCGGTAAATTGGGGGTTCAATTATAATTTCCGTACTACCCATTGTCTTTTGGGCGTGCCCTACCTCAACATCGGCACATATATGCCACAACTGCTAGACCCGCGGACCGTGGACCTCTATAAAGCCGTTATGGAGTGAGGCATGATACTCCATGACGACTACCCCCGCTACCGCATCCTATGGGGCGGAAACTTCCAAACCACCGCATAGCTCGGTACGCGACATGCAACCCTCTCCATCTTCCTCCTCAATAGACACCCCACACCACTCCACTAAGGGTCCGAATCGAAATTGAGAGCATAAAGATCGAGAATCATGATTAATTCAAATTTAAAGATCGAGAATCGTGATTAATTTAAACTTAAAGATCGAGAATCTTGATCAATTCAGTGAATAAATATCGAGAATCGATATATTGTATCAAAAATCGCATCACTAGATCTGATTTTCATTCACGTAACGATTGATGCACTTGATAAGTCATGCCCTAATTATCAATGCATCTGATAATTCAACCTCTAAAATATCAATGCGTCTGATAATTCAACCTCTAAAATATCAATGCATCTGATAAATCGCGGTACAATAGATCAATGCATCTGATATTTCGGACGCTAAAGATCAATGCAACTGATAATTCAGACGGCGCTCTAGATGAGCTATTTTATAAATCAAAAATAAGTACTAGATTGAAAAAACTCATAAAAAAGTTATGTGCATCTGATAAGTCAACCACTGTTTCATTGCAGTATTTTCCAACTCACAACAAAGATCATGCTGTCGTGAATGGGGACGAAGGCACAATGCAATTGCTATTCAAGGCTGAGACCCTTGTGCACGTTGGGAGACATGTCGCATTGTTCAAGAATGCGTAAATTACATTCTATCCCCATACAACCCAGCAAAAAAATGTGCTACAAACCCCTCACCCAGCGCAACACATTCAACGTGGGTTTTACCCTACCCACTACAGGTTGTCGTGTATGGGATCATTGGGGTTATAGGAATAAGATATAATCGCTCAAACTCAGTAGAGAGAAGGTCTAACAATAAAAGTAGATGGACGGGCGAGATAGCTCCCATTGCCATCTCTCGTTGTGGTGCCAAAACGATGCATTGCCATGTTGCTGATAGTCCGGACCATGGTTACGAATAGCTGGACCATGTGGTGCCAAGGATGTGTCCCAAAATGATGCGCTGCCACATAGGTATCCCAAAATCGTTCGTTGCCAGACAAGTATCCCAGACGATGACCGCTGTCTAGGAACTCATTTCACGCTGTCTCCTCTCGAGGAACAGTTCACGCAGACCAGCAACACACACACACACACACACACACACACACAAACGATGCAAATACAATGCAATGAGAGTAGTGGAGAGATTGTAAGTGCTTGTTACGGAACGAAACAAAAGATATGAAAAAATAAAATTACATACCGGGGCTCAAGGAGGTTGGATGATCAATGACGTGGGATCAGCCTAATATTTAGAAGTTCGTGATGAGAATGAAGTCAAGCCACATGAGAGGGGCGGGGTTACTAAATATGGCTCAAGTGTTCTTGAAGACCATCAAAGAGCTCGTCAAAGTTGACTCAGACGTGTTCTTCTTGAGGTCATCATGCATCCTACGTGCAGCGGAAAACACCCGCTCCACGCCGGCGGATGAAGCATGGAGTGCATGATGAGTCCGTGCCATGTTGTGTAGGTGAGGGAACATCTGTGCGTGGGACTTCCACCACATACACAAGTCAAAATCGCGCCCATCGTCGCAATGAGCTGGGACATGTGGAAGCCGAAGATACTCCTCCACTTCCTAAAGCTGCTTGCGCTCAACCACCGCCGGAGAATCTGTCTCGGTTGACTCCGCGGTCGCCGGACCAGACATGTCCTCGTCCTCGGCTGACGACATCAATTGCATCATACCCGCAACTCCAGACAGCTTCACCTTCTTCAAAGCTCCAACATGGCGAGGGCGTGCTAAAATGGCATGGTCTGGGACTTCCGGATCAGGAGCCCAATTGTCTTTGAACGCTCCTCGAAGAAACGTGTATGCTTTCGCCTTCATTTGACGATTTGCCCCAGAAAAATCAAAGTTTTTCCACCTGCATCAAGCCATAGCACTCGTGATTAACAGAAGAAGTGTTATCATTATATTATCATCAAGTGACAAAAACAATATGTACTTATAAGAAAGCTTATGGTTGATTACCTGAATTTATTCAAATATAATCATCGATTTAATACACTGCATGGGGGACATTTTACCTTGGGTCGAGTGCGTAAGCAATCAGGATGTCTTCTTCGTATTGGCTGGGAATATTAAGCAATCGGCGATCCACGGCTTCTCTCAGAAATTTCCGGCATATAACAACGTCCTCATTCAAGTTGAGCCATTGTTATAACATGAACATAGTTATAGGAAATTAAATGAATATAAATAATTTATTTACTAGGGATTGTGAGGATAAAGCTCATGTTACCTTCACACGGTGCACCTCGTCGTCGATCACAGCGACGGCATTCGCATTGTCGCTCAATCATGCTACCAATAGTCCGAACATTGGCAAAACACTTGAAAGCGTAGGCACCGAGGTGGATTCCATCACTTTCAACATCTGTGTCACGGGCCCAAGGGACACTCCCTATGAACGCCGACAAAAGAAGCCAAGATTCAGGAATAAAGTGATTGTAAACAGTGGCATACATCATTACCGAACACCAACAAAGCCGCACAAAATATTGGTAAACATGTATGACAAATAGTTACAGACAACACACACGCGCCCGCACACACACACACACACACACACACACACACACACACAAGGGTGGAAAGTTAACAGTTCACGTAACAGAAGAGAGGAGAATGTTTGCATTGTAGGGTCGCACTGAATGACATAAAATATATCATAATAGAAGCGAAAACAACGCATCTCTTCAGGGCAAGAGGGTCGCTACCAGCTGGTATGCGATTGCCATCTCATCGTCGCTCATCTGGTCGTCTTTAAAAGTTGTCCCATCCTCGTTGCTGGCACAGTCCCTGGGTGCCAATGAGTTGTACTTCCGAAGAGCTGCCTTGTTGACACCCACCCATTGCAGTATGGGAATGATATAGCCCCAGCGAGTTTTCACTGCCCGGGGTGGCTTGCTGACCTTCATCTTCATGTTGAACATGATGTCCTTGTGCTTATTCCATCCTTTGGTTGAACGGTGCAGGTGTGCCGACATGCCTTTCACCTGTCACAAGCAAGGAAGCCAATAAAGAAAACAAAACATTTAGCACATAAGCAGTACGAGAGCGGGTGCGCATACCTTTTTGACAATCTCGCAGACATTTGACTTCTCTAGAGCATCCTTAAGAGCATTCGAGAGACGATGATCTACACACGGGCCACCCTCGAAGTCTTGAAATCCCTTCACCATGTTGCTTCCTTCGTCGATGACTACGCCGAATGCTTCTTGGCCAACTGTATCCACTCCTTGATCAAGGTCGTACTCACCCACACCAAAGCGGGCCAACGTTTCCTTGCAAGCTGAACTAATTGCCTCAGCACTGTGATCAACCTGCCGACAATAGGCATAGGCAATTGAATGTTAAAAAGTGTTTAAATAAACCCACAGCTCTCAGCCTTCACAATAAGTGCATGGCAACTCACGTCACTGAAGGGTCTGCAGAGGATGAGCTTTTCTTGCAAAGCCCAATCATTGTCGATCCAATACGCGAGCACGGCGAAGAGGGCGATTCCGTTCTCGCCCCAGATGTCACATGCAAGAGCGACGGACATGCCCTCCGCACGTAAACATGTAATATCCTCCTGAGGACCAAATAATCAAGCACTCTATATCACTTTAGAAACTGAACGGCATAACGATTTGAATTTTTTTATACAACACTAGGCCAGTTCGTGCCTTCAATTGTATTTGACACTCAATAGACATGTCCATGACGATCTTATTGACGGTGGAAGCAGCCGGAGGGGAGTATCGGCCGTGTGTTATGGTTCTAATGAAGTCACGAAAAGCCTTGTCGTTCTCCGGCATTGAATGTGGACGGCAGCTTTTCATAATCCACTTGGCACATGCTCTGTCGAACTCTTTCTTCGAAGCAGGGTGGAGCTTAGTGACGACGTTAATAGGGGCGGCAGGTTTGGCACCATTGGTGGGTTGGGGTTGTTGCCCGAGGATCTTCCCGACCGACACATGCACATCAAGTCAGCAACACATACAGTAGAACCTAAGTGCTGCAAACAATCTTGACAAAAGCGATTGTAATCTTATCATTTATGTCAAGCATATGTCGGGAACGTCGCAGTTGAGGGTATTATCATCACAAGCAAGTTCGACATAAACAACGTCAGGAGGGCTCGGTAAGCATGCGGGTTGGTGACAAAACGCAGTTGGGCGCGACCGAAATACCTTATGACCGTCCACGGAAGCGTTCACTGACGTACTCGAATGATGTCTAACAAGGTGGTTCCAGATATTGGTAGTGTTGGGTGCTGATAGTTGTTCATGGCAGAAATTGCAAATAGTCGCTGCCTTGCCGTGCCTGTCTTGAAACTTCGGAGAGCAAAACTTCCACACTGGAGATATCTTCGAGTGCTTTATGGCATGTCTTGGCGCCAGCGAGTCACAGTCTAGATAAATGGTGTCTTATGTTGACGCCCCCTCGTCGACAACGGACTCCCCACTGCGCACCTCGGCGAGTCGCACAGCTTTTGACGGTGGCTCCAAAGCAGCGCGACCGTCCAAGTAGGCTTGTATCTTCGCCTCTGACGCATCGGATAGATGCGCGACCGGCTCGGTGGTGTCACTTCGCTCGTCAAGCCCAGTCCACCGCACCTTGTAGAAGTCGGCGCCCTTCTTGAGAATATGGGCGACGATCTCACGGACGGCATACTCGGACTTACACGTGTCAGGATCTGCGAAGTTGCGCGGGGTGCGTAATGGACCGTCAGCGGATCCTTGGGCTTTGAGCGTTGGTGTGAAACCTGGAAGTTGCTTGATGGGTCTGCCGCGCTTTCTACGGAAACCAATGTACATACTGAGATCGGCGTTTTCCGATAATTATACGGAAAATTATTTTCCACTTACGCGAATCTTCATATATTCTCGGCTACTCCGTGTTTATTCTTGGCAGACGGTTTACAGTTTATACAACACATATTTACTTCAGTGCATGAGCAACATCCATTTTATACATTCAACATTCTTGAAAAGCACGCGGATGACATCATCGAGTTCCAGCTGCCGCCGGTTCATACATTCAAAAACATACCTATGAATATACTAGACAGACTTAACGCTTCCCGGGTCTTTCCAAGAGCGAGACATCGCATCCGTCGATCAAAATCTTCGTAACCAATTATCCCTTTCTGGACCGTCATCGGCGCCGATCCACCTCGTCACCACGTTTTATCCAAGCATGGCAACGAGACCATGATCCCTTTTATGACGCATACGAGTTGCTGATTGGTCAATCCATGAACCCTTTCTCGGCTCGTGTTGGCCGTTGATATATCACGGAACCAACGGTGGCCATATATGCATTTTATTCTGAGTATAGTAATGATAATGCAATTTTGTTTGAACACCTTCTCCTTATTTTCGTCATTGTCGATGACTTAAAAACATTCGACGTGTGTGTGAATTGCAATTTTCCATTCATCTGCTAGATTTTTATATGGCCAGTGTAGATATAAAGCGAATTACCATTTGATTTAAGCTCGCGCGGGATAGAAGAATGAAACAAAGGCAGAAACGATAAATAAATATTAATACATCTGATAAATCCCGGGCTAAATATCGGTGCATCTGATAAATCGCGGACTAAAGATCGGTGCATCTGATAAATCGCTGCTATAAAGATTGGTGCATCTTATAAGTCAAGCCTATAAATTTCGACGCATCTGATAAGTCAAGCCTATAAATATCGACGCATCTGATAAGTCAAGCCTATAAATATCGACGCATCTGATAAGTCAAGCCTTTAAATATCGATGCATTTGATAAGTCAAGCCTTAAAGATCGATGCATCCGATAAATGTAGTGCCTAAATATCGATAATTGATTAATTGCAAAAAACGCCGATGCATCGATTACTTATAATTAATCGATCTCTGATTCGGACCCTTACACTCCACCCGCCTAGCCCGACCTCCCCCCGCAGCGCCTCTTGCATTGACCACTGGCTCATGCGAGCCTCACAATCCCCCGACATGGAGTCTCTCACAAAACATCAAGTTACTACCACTATTTCTTCCTTCACCGGCCACTCCGCCATACACCTCCACATGCTAGCTCCCAAGCCCTCATTGCCTCACCCCCCCACATACCCTCAAGTAGGCCACTACGGCTCATACGCTCTTTTTTCAAATTCAAACTTCCCCTAACAGAGGTCCACATAAGACAATACAAAGCCTTAGCCCCTTACCTCATGAACCAAACTCTAGACCTCCAAACTAAAATCATCAACGCCCCCCAGAAAACACACCCAGCACGGGCACACTTGATTGCGTAGCCAAAAATGCACGAACCTCCTCAATAACGACTACAATTTGCACACTTCGCATATTGGGGCACTCCTCCCCATAGAACACAGTACAAGCGCAAAATAACATACTCACACATGGCTTACTAGAAAATTCACCCGAAAACTAGCTTTTATGTTACGCTAATACAACACACAACACGGCCCTTCCTCACTCGCGCAGACCCGCATAGACACCACCCGACCACCGACGACCTCACCCCCGAAGATATAACCAACAATTGCCATCACAAACTCATAGGTCTCCTCGAACAAGCTACCATGGCCAGAGCACAACAAAATAAAATAGGGAGTCAATACCGCGTATGACACCAACCCCAAACATTGCCACCGCCGGCTCAATACTTAAAGCGGCCTCATCCCCCACAATAAGTATCCCCTCACTTCTACCGTGTACTCAAACAAGAAAAAACTGTGACTACCGACCACGCGGAAATAGTCAACTAGGTTTCGACACACTTCCAAGCACAACTCACCACGGCCACCACGACTACACCAGCCCCCCGCCCCAATATGGGAAAGAGACACCTTCCCCGACCAATTTAACCTACCCCGCGCGGGGACCCACTCTCGCACTCTCAAGTATGGTTACTAGGGATAGCTTCGACCATACCATTCACCAATTTGGCATGGGAAAGTCCCCATGCCCAGATGGTATCCCAAACGAAATCATACAATATCTGCCCCCTTAAGCACGCACCGCCATCTTCTCCCTCATGTCATTAAATGAAAATGAAAATGATTAACAAAAATACCAACAAATTGGACCGGCTGTTGTCTAACGGCCATCAACCACTCAGCCACTTCGGACACTTAAGACCACGGATTGGGCTGGGTACTCTTCGACCACGTACATCTATCGACACACCTATCTGAAATGTGTGCCGACGCTCCTCGGAGGTTAACATATGTAAAAAATCGCAGTAATTGCCACAGCCCCCCCGCTAAAGCAATAACAAAAGAAATGATTTGCAATCAAGAAAAACAAATCTGCAAAAAATACATAGCCACTTGTCGTAGCAGGACGTAAAAGGGCCGATCGGCATTCGAGAGGGGCGACGGGCCAGCCTAATCTATCTCCCGCGTAACTTCTGTCTTGCCGGAGAAAGGAGGGGAAAGGCTAGCAAAAAACCCCTCTTCACGCGGTGGCTCGTCGATCCCGCCGTCACATCCTGTAAGCCCCGGGCCAAGCTCGTTGCCGCTCCTCCCGTCGCGATTTCCCTCCTAGTCGAGGTTCCCCGTCACCTCGAGGGCTCGTGGGGGGACCCAAGACTACCACACAGAAAAAGCTAGCGTTCTTGCCGCAGCGCTGAAAAATTTTCCCGGCCATTTCCGCGGCTTTCTCCTATTTGGTACACGGGTACCTGTCTAGAAAACCAGCTACCGGCCGTACCCTCCGCCCACCGATCGCGCGTCCGTCAAGCGAATTTGTTTCGAGTGCGAGCCTCCGCGCTGACCCGGGCTCGTACTCTCTAATATTAGGTGTGCCTAGCGACAATTAGTAGCGGTGGGGTAGGACATGTTCACCGCTGCTAGATCCTTCGGGCCGCGGGGTAAGGACATTTTCGCAAAACCCTCCGTAAGGGCTTTTTGGCGGCGGCTGATCTCAGTCCTCCTCTTTGCTAGTGTCTCGATCGCATCATGCTAGTCGGCAAGCAGCGAGCGCCCCCCCTCGGCGCCGCTTCCTGGCTGTCTGCCGCCATCTCCAAAACCCTCAACCCGCCGTTGATCTACCCGGACCCTCTGCTCCAAAAAACAATTCACGTATTCCGCCCCCGCCTCATTATCAGGAGAGTGTCTCAGAGTATTAACTCGCCAAAAATCATATCGGACAGGGCGAGCGGGAGATCTTAGTGCCGGTGTACGGATATTACGACTTCCAAAACCCTCCGTGAATGGCTTCCCGACATTTGTTGATCGCGTGGATCGCAGTTGCCGGCACCTCGTTTAGCCCCTTACCGTGCCAAGCATGGCACGGCTACAAGGTTACTAGCGCCTACCGCATGGAGGTAGAGGTAGGTGTCGACGGACTTGCGAGCGCACCCTCCTCCGTGGCCCCCGCCGTTGCGCCGCCGGCGTGCGCCCTTATGCCCTTTCTCGCAACAAATCTTACCCCCCCCCCCCCCCCCCCCCCCCAACCCCCGAATGGTGCCAGACCACTACCTGCCTACTCTAGAAGAAGGGAAACTCCGCCTAAAACGAGAACTACAAGCCTATCGCACTCATGAACAACTTCCTTAAACTTTGGACCACCTTCATAAAAGAGGTTGGCTCCACATACGCATAAACTTGTGGCTTACTTGGTGATCAACATGACGGTTTCCGCTTCCTTCGCAGCACAAACGAAGCACTCGCCTTCCTCGTCATGATGGTGGAGGATGCCAAAATATACAATAAAGATATATACAACATGTACGCGGATTTGAAAGGTGCATGCAACGGGGCTGACCGCCGGATAGTGTTCAAAAACATGCGCGAACTATGCATGCCCTCTCCATTCGTCGCCACATGCGGAGTATATATACGGAGTTTATACTACCAATATATAGTTCATACGGAGTTTCTACTACCAATTATACCACTCCACACTGCAATTACCCACACATCGACATTGTCTTACGGGTACACGGAAGTGCCATCACCGGGAATCGAACCCGGCACCTCCGTGTCCGGACTCGTACGCCGTAACCAAGTACCGCGCCGAAAAGTCGATACCCATTGGGGATATATCCCATATATATACCCCCGTACTGCCCGAGCAACGGGCTCCCGCAGTACATCCACTACTGGCGAGATAGTAGGGCCAAGACTCCCCCGGAGTACAACGTACGGATGTGTCCATTATCGTGCCCACCCCGGGGATCTCACAACAGACATCAACCGGGGTACACTCAAGGGAGACACTCTCTCACCCTTTCCTTTTACCCTCTTCCTTGAGCCCTTCCTCAGAAGGCTCACCGTCGGAATTCAAGGCTACATCCCTGGCCCGACCCTCACCAGCCCCCTTGACGACTCCCCAAGAAAAGCGTACCCGGGTCACGGGTTCGCGGATGACCTCAGCCTCGCCACGGCCTCTATCCGCAACCTTTAGATTCAGCTCAAGAAATTCTCACTCTTCAGCGAATACACGGGGCTCAATGTCAACGCGAAGAAATGCAGCGTGACTTGGGCACTTTGGCGCAACGGCAACGCGAACTCCAGAACGAACAAAGCACTCCTCAAGCACCGATTCTCACTCCTCATCATCGACGTCAATAAGGTGCCCACTTCACTTCCGACCTTGTCTTCCACCGAAAACTACAAAATCTTAGGAGTCGAGCTTCTCACCTCCCTATCGTTCATCGCACACTGCCGAGAACTCCGCCGATAATCGATTGCCCTTACCTCCGCTCTCATTTTCCTCCTCACTCAAGCAAGACGCCTCATAGCCATTAGAGACCTCCTCATATGCAAACGCTTCACACTCACCCTCGGCCTACGCACTGACCCCCAACTACACACACTAGACGGCACTATATGCCGTACCCTCCGGTCGGATGTCCACTCCGTTCCCAATCTACCCCGCACCACACTTCGACCTAGGATACGGCCGCCCCTCCCTTAAAGCCAGTATTGCCCTTAAAGCCAATGTTGCCCAACTCACTGTGGCGATTAGCCTCGTCAAGCTAAACGCTAGCACAAATCACTTCTAATCTGTCTAGTCCTGTCGTTGCAAGATGGCAAAATGATGTTGTCGAGAGACGATGGTGAAAGATGTCTCACTGCTTTACTTAACCAGTATATGTTGTAAGTGAACAAAGGAATTGTTAAATGGTTCTGTCACCTCCCTCTACTGCACTGGGCTTAAATAGGTTTCTGCCCGGATTGCGTACGCCTGCAAGCTAAGCTTACGTGTCAGGCGTTAAGGCTGTCTACCCGTCGTCATCTGTCCTGAGACGCGGCCTGCCTAGCATTGGGTTTCACGACGCGGCTCCTTCTGCATCGAAGAACTCGCTTAGGCGCGTCATCTAGCTGGTTAGATTAATTATGCGTATCTGTACGTACCGGGAGGTACTGGTCGTACTGTAGCATCAGCACCCTTATCAATATTGCAGTAGCGACGTACCCATGTTTGTACGTCCGTCCTATGGAAAAGCACGAATTAGTGTTTGTAACGAGTACCTGTACAATGTCATGCAATGTACTGTTGCAGGACTGTACTCGTCACATCACCGGCTGTCACCTATACAAAATGTTCAACCTCACGGGCTACCACGGCACCATGGCACGCAACCACGTACACACCATCATACACCGATACAAACACTAGCCGATAGAGGCCATCATGACTAGTGTGGACCGATCTCCAACCCTCCGCAGCCTCGTTCGCACCCAGCGTGACGCACACATTCACTTCCATGGCTTCCCCATACTCGACCTCACCAACCCCATCGCCACCTCACTCCGCACCCACTTTGAAACACACGACGACCTCCACTCTGCGAAACATCGACAGCAAACCACCTCCATCCCTGATCCACATAATTCCCACCAAGCACACCACAATCTCAAGCCACGCTCTACTCACCTCTGACTCCCCAACCGTCCCACAGCCCTCTAGAAGCAAGACATCACAGAATGGTCAAAGCTAGCCCTTCGTGCCACCCACTCTAGACCTATCCTCAAACCCGCAAACCATGTTAAGAAACTCGATGGCGTGGGCAGCGACATCTCCCCTCCCATACACGTTCTTCACATTGTTCTATATGAACCAATCACCACCATTCAGAACCGCTCCCCCTCCAAACCCCCACATCTCCCCTAGGCATTGCCCAACACCATCGCACACCCCATATAGATTCCCATGATCAACCCGCTTATCCCACCCCCTCCTCCCACCCTCTTCCCTCACATGAAACGCCAACGCAACACCCCGCACACCACAAACCCAGAAACAACATCAACCGATGCCACATATCTCGACTCCAACGACCCTGCATACCCACCATGCGACGTTATTAAAATCCTCACCAATCATAAAGAATCCACCCCCCACCAAACCCAATAATACATGGTGGAATGGGCCCCAGAACGCGTCATTGACTGGGAAATACAAGAACATATAGAACAAGGCTCCAACTTACTCACATGCAAACCAATCGGTCGACATACAGCCCTACCCAACCTCACCATTTGCACAACGTGCCTCGAACCTCTACGAGGTGACATCCCCCTGTGTCACACATGCACTACCTTTGATACATACCCCTATTGCGCTGCCCGCAAACGTCCGGCCAGATAAACCTGCAATTGGTGTCAATATGGCGGACAACATAGCCTCACTTCCCCCAATACCGTACAATGGCCCCCATGCCAACATCTTCAGGACACCATCATCACCACCCCCTCAGGTACGGCGGCTCTCAACACACTCTTCCCGCATCGTGTATCAAGCATACCTCCCCCCCAACCCCTACTAACAATGTATTTGTAAATCTATTGGTGTTCAGATAATGCCAAAAATTAAACTCGGACAATGTGACAGGTGCATACATAAAAAATGTTCGTTTGCTTCATGCACTTCATTTCTAAGTATACCCACAACAATGAAATTATCGAAATAAAAAGTATACTTCGAGTGAATTTGTTAATTAAGTCTTCACGAAAGCCACGTCCTCGTCACTGTTTGCATCCTCCAGGGGGCAGCTCTCGTACAGCTTGCACCTGTCGCTGAACTCCACGTACGCCACGCAGTCCTCATCGTCGCTGCACTTCTCCTCGCAGCTGTCGTCCGTGTGGGTGCTCATGCTGGACGCGTTGCAGGTCTTCCCGCTGTTGCGCTCGTACCCCTCCGGCGTCTCCCCACTCCCACTCTCCCCGCTCTTCACGAAAGCCACGTCATCGTCACTGTCTGCATCCTCCAGGGGGCAGCTCTCGTACAGCTTGCACCTGTCGCTGAACTCCACGTACGCCACGCAGTCCTCATCGTCGCTGCACTTCTCCTCGCAGCTGTCGTCCGTGTGGGTGCTCATGCTGGACGCGTTGCAGGTCTTCCCGCTGTTGCGCTCGTACCCCTCCGGCGTCTCCCCACTCCCACTCTCCCCGCTCTTCACGAAAGCCACGTCCTCGTCACTGTCTGCATCCTCCAGGGGGCAGCTCTCGTACAGCTTGCACCTGTCGCTGAACTCCACGTACGCCACGCAGTCCTCATCGTCGCTGCACTTCTCCTCGCAGCTGTCGTCCGTGTGGGTACTCATGCTGGACGCGTTGCAGGTCTTCCCGCTGTTGCGCTCGTACCCCTCCGGCGTCTCCCCACTCCCACTCTCCCCGCTCTTCACGAAAGCCACGTCATCGTCACTGTCTGCATCCTCCAGGGGGCAGCTCTCGTACAGCTTGCACCTGTCGCTGAACTCCACGTACGCAACGCAGTCCTCATCGTCGCTGCACTTCTCCTCGCAGCTGTCGTCCGTGTGGGTGCTCATGCTGGACGCGTTGCAGGTCTTCCCGCTGTTGCGCTCGTACCCCTCCGGCGTCTCCCCACTCCCACTCTCCCCGCTCTTCACGAAAGCCACGTCATCGTCACTGTCTGCATCCTCCAGGGGGCAGCTCTCGTACAGCTTGCACCTGTCGCTGAACTCCACGTACGCCACGCAGTCCTCATCGTCGCTGCACTTCTCCTCGCAGCTGTCGTCCGTGTGGGTGCTCATGCTGGACGCGTTGCAGGTCTTCCCGCTGTTGCGCTCGTACCCCTCCGGCGTCTCCCCACTCCCACTCTCCCCGCTCTTCACGAAAGCCACGTCCTCGTCACTGTCTGCATCCTCCAGGGGGCAGCTCTCGTACAGCTTGCACCTGTCGCTGAACTCCACGTACGCCACGCAGTCCTCATCGTCGCTGCACTTCTCCTCGCAGCTGTCGTCCGTGTGGGTGCTCATGCTGGACGCGTTGCAGGTCTTCCCGCTGTTGCGCTCGTACCCCTCCGGCGTCTCCCCACTCCCACTCTCCCCGCTCTTCACGAAAGCCACGTCATCATCACTGTCTGCATCCTCCAGGGGGCAGCTCTCGTACAGCTTGCACCTGTCGCTGAACTCCACGTACGCCACGCAGTCCTCATCGTCGCTGCACTTCTCCTCGCAGCTGTCGTCCGTGTGGGTACTCATGCTGGACGCGTTGCAGGTCTTCCCGCTGTTGCGCTCGTACCCCTCCGGCGTCTCCCCACTCCCACTCTCCCCGCTCTTCACGAAAGCCACGTCATCGTCACTGTCTGCATCCTCCAGGGGGCAGCTCTCGTACAGCTTGCACCTGTCGCTGAACTCCACGTACGCCACGCAGTCCTCATCGTCGCTGCACTTCTCCTCGCAGCTGTCGTCCGTGTGGGTGCTCATGCTGGACGCGTTGCAGGTCTTCCCGCTGTTGCGCTCGTACCCCTCCGGCGTCTCCCCACTCCCACTCTCCCCGCTCTTCACGAAAGCCACGTCCTCGTCACTGTCTGCATCCTCCAGGGGGCAGCTCTCGTACAGCTTGCACCTGTCGCTGAACTCCACGTACGCCACGCAGTCCTCATCGTCGCTGCACTTCTCCTCGCAGCTGTCGTCCGTGTGGGTGCTCATGCTGGACGCGTTGCAGGTCTTCCCGCTGTTGCGCTCGTACCCCTCCGGCGTCTCCCCACTCCCACTCTCCCCGCTCTTCACGAAAGCCACGTCATCGTCACTGTCTGCATCCTCCAGGGGGCAGCTCTCGTACAGCTTGCACCTGTCGCTGAACTCCACGTACGCCACGCAGTCCTCATCGTCGCTGCACTTCTCCTCGCAGCTGTCGTCCGTGTGGGTGCTCATGCTGGACGCGTTGCAGGTCTTCCCGCTGTTGCGCTCGTACCCCTCCGGCGTCTCCCCACTCCCACTCTCCCCGCTCTTCACGAAAGCCACGTCCTCGTCACTGTCTGCATCCTCCAGGGGGCAGCTCTCGTACAGCTTGCACCTGTCGCTGAACTCCACGTACGCCACGCAGTCCTCATCGTCGCTGCACTTCTCCTCGCAGCTGTCGTCCGTGTGGGTGCTCATGCTGGACGCGTTGCAGGTCTTCCCGCTGTTGCGCTCGTACCCCTCCGGCGTCTCCCCACTCCCACTCTCCCCGCTCTTCACGAAAGCCACGTCATCATCACTGTCTGCATCCTCCAGGGGGCAGCTCTCGTACAGCTTGCACCTGTCGCTGAACTCCACGTACGCCACGCAGTCCTCATCGTCGCTGCACTTCTCCTCGCAGCTGTCGTCCGTGTGGGTACTCATGCTGGACGCGTTGCAGGTCTTCCCGCTGTTGCGCTCGTACCCCTCCGGCGTCTCCCCACTCCCACTCTCCCCGCTCTTCACGAAAGCCACGTCATCGTCACTGTCTGCATCCTCCAGGGGGCAGCTCTCGTACAGCTTGCACCTGTCGCTGAACTCCACGTACGCAACGCAGTCCTCATCGTCGCTGCACTTCTCCTCGCAGCTGTCGTCCGTGTGGGTGCTCATGCTGGACGCGTTGCAGGTCTTCCCGCTGTTGCGCTCGTACCCCTCCGGCGTCTCCCCACTCCCACTCTCCCCGCTCTTCACGAAAGCCACGTCATCGTCACTGTCTGCATCCTCCAGGGGGCAGCTCTCGTACAGCTTGCACCTGTCGCTGAACTCCACGTACGCCACGCAGTCCTCATCGTCGCTGCACTTCTCCTCGCAGCTGTCGTCCGTGTGGGTGCTCATGCTGGACGCGTTGCAGGTCTTCCCGCTGTTGCGCTCGTACCCCTCCGGCGTCTCCCCACTCCCACTCTCCCCGCTCTTCACGAAAGCCACGTCCTCGTCACTGTCTGCATCCTCCAGGGGGCAGCTCTCGTACAGCTTGCACCTGTCGCTGAACTCCACGTACGCCACGCAGTCCTCATCGTCGCTGCACTTCTCCTCGCAGCTGTCGTCCGTGTGGGTGCTCATGCTGGACGCGTTGCAGGTCTTCCCGCTGTTGCGCTCGTACCCCTCCAGCGTCTCCCCACTCCCACTCTCCCCGCTCTTCACGAAAGCCACGTCCTCGTCACTGTCTGCATCCTCCAGGGGGCAGCTCTCGTACAGCTTGCACCTGTCGCTGAACTCCACGTACGCCACGCAGTCCTCATCGTCGCTGCACTTCTCCTCGCAGCTGTCGTCCGTGTGGGTACTCATGCTGGACGCGTTGCAGGTCTTCCCGCTGTTGCGCTCGTACCCCTCCGGCGTCTCCCCACTCCCACTCTCCCCGCTCTTCACGAAAGCCACGTCATCGTCACTGTCTGCATCCTCCAGGGGGCAGCTCTCGTACAGCTTGCACCTGTCGCTGAACTCCACGTACGCAACGCAGTCCTCATCGTCGCTGCACTTCTCCTCGCAGCTGTCGTCCGTGTGGGTGCTCATGCTGGACGCGTTGCAGGTCTTCCCGCTGTTGCGCTCGTACCCCTCCGGCGTCTCCCCACTCCCACTCTCCCCGCTCTTCACGAAAGCCACGTCATCGTCACTGTCTGCATCCTCCAGGGGGCAGCTCTCGTACAGCTTGCACCTGTCGCTGAACTCCACGTACGCCACGCAGTCCTCATCGTCGCTGCACTTCTCCTCGCAGCTGTCGTCCGTGTGGGTGCTCATGCTGGACGCGTTGCAGGTCTTCCCGCTGTTGCGCTCGTACCCCTCCGGCGTCTCCCCACTCCCACTCTCCCCGCTCTTCACGAAAGCCACGTCCTCGTCACTGTCTGCATCCTCCAGGGGGCAGCTCTCGTACAGCTTGCACCTGTCGCTGAACTCCACGTACGCAACGCAGTCCTCATCGTCGCTGCACTTCTCCTCGCAGCTGTCGTCCGTGTGGGTGCTCATGCTGGACGCGTTGCAGGTCTTCCCGCTGTTGCGCTCGTACCCCTCCGGCGTCTCCCCACTCCCACTCTCCCCGCTCTTCACGAAAGCCACGTCATCGTCACTGTCTGCATCCTCCAGGGGGCAGCTCTCGTACAGCTTGCACCTGTCGCTGAACTCCACGTACGCAACGCAGTCCTCATCGTCGCTGCACTTCTCCTCGCAGCTGTCGTCCGTGTGGGTGCTCATGCTGGACGCGTTGCAGGTCTTCCCGCTGTTGCGCTCGTACCCCTCCGGCGTCTCCCCACTCCCACTCTCCCCGCTCTTCACGAAAGCCACGTCCTCGTCACTGTCTGCATCCTCCAGGGGGCAGCTCTCGTACAGCTTGCACCTGTCGCTGAACTCCACGTACGCCACGCAGTCCTCATCGTCGCTGCACTTCTCCTCGCAGCTGTCGTCCGTGTGGGTGCTCATGCTGGACGCGTTGCAGGTCTTCCCGCTGTTGCGCTCGTACCCCTCCGGCGTCTCCCCACTCCCACTCTCCCCGCTCTTCACGAAAGCCACGTCCTCATCACTGTCTGCATCCTCCAGGGGGCAGCTCTCGTACAGCTTGCACCTGTCGCTGAACTCCACGTACGCAACGCAGTCCTCATCGTCGCTGCACTTCTCCTCGCAGCTGTCGTCCGTGTGGGTGCTCATGCTGGACGCGTTGCAGGTCTTCCCGCTGTTGCGCTCGTACCCCTCCGGCGTCTCCCCACTCCCACTCTCCCCGCTCTTCACGAAAGCCACGTCATCATCACTGTCTGCATCCTCCAGGGGGCAGCTCTCGTACAGCTTGCACCTGTCGCTGAACTCCACGTACGCCACGCAGTCCTCATCGTCGCTGCACTTCTCCTCGCAGCTGTTGTCCGTGTGGGTGCTCATGCTGGACGCGTTGCAGGTCTTCCCGCTGTTGCGCTCGTACCCCTCCGGCGTCTCCCCACTCCCACTCTCCCCGCTCTTCACGAAAGCCACGTCCTCGTCACTGTCTGCATCCTCCAGGGGGCAGCTCTCGTACAGCTTGCACCTGTCGCTGAACTCCACGTACGCCACGCAGTCCTCATCGTCGCTGCACTTCTCCTCGCAGCTGTCGTCCGTGTGGGTGCTCATGCTGGACGCGTTGCAGGTCTTCCCGCTGTTGCGCTCGTACCCCTCCGGCGTCTCCCCACTCCCACTCTCCCCGCTCTTCACGAAAGCCACGTCCTCGTCACTGTCTGCATCCTCCAGGGGGCAGCTCTCGTACAGCTTGCACCTGTCGCTGAACTCCACGTACGCCACGCAGTCCTCATCGTCGCTGCACTTCTCCTCGCAGCTGTCGTCCGTGTGGGTGCTCATGCTGGACGCGTTGCAGGTCTTCCCGCTGTTGCGCTCGTACCCCTCCGGCGTCTCCCCACTCCCACTCTCCCCGCTCTTCACGAAAGCCACGTCCTCGTCACTGTCTGCATCCTCCAGGGGGCAGCTCTCGTACAGCTTGCACCTGTCGCTGAACTCCACGTACGCCACGCAGTCCTCATCGTCGCTGCACTTCTCCTCGCAGCTGTTGTCCGTGTGGGTACTCATGCTGGACGCGTTGCAGGTCTTCCCGCTGTTGCGCTCGTACCCCTCCGGCGTCTCCCCACTCCCACTCTCCCCGCTCTTCACGAAAGCTACGTCATCGTCACTGTCTGCATCCTCCAGGGGGCAGCTCTCGTACAGCTTGCACCTGTCGCTGAACTCCACGTACGCCACGCAGTCCTCATCGTCGCTGCACTTCTCCTCGCAGCTGTCGTCCGTGTGGGTACTCATGCTGGACGCGTTGCAGGTCTTCCCGCTGTTGCGCTCGTACCCCTCCGGCGTCTCCCCACTCCCACTCTCCCCGCTCTTCACGAAAGCCACGTCCTCGTCACTGTCTGCATCCTCCAGGGGGCAGCTCTCGTACAGCTTGCACCTGTCGCTGAACTCCACGTACGCCACGCAGTCCTCATCGTCGCTGCACTTCTCCTCGCAGCTGTCGTCCGTGTGGGTACTCATGCTGGACGCGTTGCAGGTCTTCCCGCTGTTGCGCTCGTACCCCTCCGGCGTCTCCCCACTCCCACTCTCCCCGCTCTTCACGAAAGCCACGTCCTCGTCACTGTCTGCATCCTCCAGGGGGCAGCTCTCGTACAGCTTGCACCTGTCGCTGAACTCCACGTACGCCACGCAGTCCTCATCGTCGCTGCACTTCTCCTCGCAGCTGTCGTCCGTGTGGGTACTCATGCTGGACGCGTTGCAGGTCTTCCCGCTGTTGCGCTCGTACCCCTCCGGCGTCTCCCCACTCCCACTCTCCCCGCTCTTCACGAAAGCCACGTCCTCGTCACTGTCTGCATCCTCCAGGGGGCAGCTCTCGTACAGCTTGCACCTGTCGCTGAACTCCACGTACGCCACGCAGTCCTCATCGTCGCTGCACTTCTCCTCGCAGCTGTCGTCCGTGTGGGTACTCATGCTGGACGCGTTGCAGGTCTTCCCGCTGTTGCGCTCGTAACCCTCCGGAGAACTTCCTCCGTGCTTGACGAACATGGAATACGTTGCCTCACAGTTGCGCAAAGTGAGACAAGATGAACTGGTTGTTGCATATGCTTCGCAGTCGGCATTGTTGTCACAGCGCTGTTGGCAGTCCGTGTCGGAATATGTCGATATAACACTTGCGCAGGTGAAGTGGCTACTTAGTTCCTCATAAGAGTCATCCCCACCGGATCGAGAAGCAGCGGAGCTACTCTCCTCGTCGGACTGTTTGAGGTAGGCAACGTCGGTTGCGTCTCCTCCTGTGAGTGTACAGGCCTTGTAAAGTTTGCATTTGTCGGTACCGAAAATGACGAAAGCGGCGCATTCAGCGTCCTCGTCGCAACGCTCTTGGCAGTCATCATCATCAAATGTTCCTACGTTTGAATTTTCACAGCGTTCGCCATCTCTTGCTGTGTAGTCAGAGGCTTGGCGGAGCATTCGAATAGCGTGTACACTCGTTGCAGCCGCCACAAGTACAATGAGGCAAGAGCAAAACAGACTTCCACGCGTACAACCCTTGAGTCGCCGCATTTTCCAACGCGTGCTGTTGTGCCTGTCTACAGCAAGTTGGTTTTTCTAATATGCAGGTCGTCGACCAGAAGGTTATGCTATCTAAAGAGTAATACGTTCGGGATAAACAGCGTCTCTCGACCCGGTGGTAGAGAACAACAAGCTCTGCAAAAATGAAACACCGCATGCGCCTTGATGCCGGAAACGGGGTGAGCATCATCATCTGGAAAGGGACAGCGTACGTACGGCATTACGAACCCAGCAGAGATACCAGAGTGTACGCTCACCGGCAACTTGGATCACAATAAACAACCAGCAACCCGTACTTAAGTGCCGGGTAGTTAGGGTTTCCCTCCCTGCTTGTCTCTTACCTGTACACAGTTTAAGGCCGGTTCTTAGATGAACTTAGCCACCATCCGCGAAAGATGAGATGTTAGGCAACCCGTAGTTGGGATCCAATTTAGAAGCGAAGCTAGCCGGAAAATAAAAACACCTGAATTAAAAATCAATCGAGAATACTTGTACGGAAGGTACTCTAGGGCAAGCAGCCCGGCGGCATCTCCCGGACATAAATGTTTAAAAATTTCTTACAAGAGAAAGCAGTGGAGGCCTGGACATAAATAAAACAGTACTGCTACCAGGTATCGCTCAGCTATCCCCGGGTTTCGGATCTGCTGATCTGCTAGTGACTTCTTAGGGCTACAGGTAAGTGTTGGGGGTAGTTAGGGTTTCCCTCCCTGCTTGTCTCTTACCTGTACACAGCTTAAGGCCGGTTCTTAGGTGAACCTTGCCACCTTGAGAGGTAATCCTTACCTGGCAGCGACCGCTTGAATTCGACATGGCAGCATCACTGGTCCGCTGCTTTTTCTTGTAAGAAATGTTTTATATGGCAGCAGCTATATGCCGCTACTTTCCGTGTGCGACATGTAGTATTTAGTACAGACAGAAATCAACCTCCATATTTAGATTACGGATACCGATGGTCCTATGTAATAATTACATGTTTCGCCGATGGTGATTAAGTTCACTTAAGAAACGGGCTTGAACTGTGCATAAGTAAGGGACAAGCATGGCCGAAAACCCTAACTACCCGGCATTCATTACCTTCCTTCACGCGTACTTCTTCATATGTACGTACAAATACAAACATGAAAATCGATTACAAAATGTACGCAACAGATCAAAGAAAGACGCCGAATAAAATCAATAGAAGCTGAGATAGAGCTCTGCCTGAGAATGGAAGCAACCGCACGTGGATACAGCAACTTTGGCACATGATTTTGCATGTGCATCAAGACCCAACAATACCGAGAAGAGCTAATTATTGATACAAATTGAACACCAGTACGGTTAAAAGAAAGTTCATGCACCGCGATGCATGCAGTTAGATTAGATTAGGTACTCACTTCACATGCGTTTTCCAAATCCTTGTGTCCACAAATTTAACTGTTCATCTGAGGGCACTGTAGATCGGCAACCCGTACCAGGGTATGGTAGCCGTCGACCCTTAGCGAAACGTACCAAATGTCCGCCTTTTCCGCCATCCTCGTGACCGTACACGCCCAACACTCGATTCTATCGGTTGGACATACGAGGTTCATGTTCGGAGCATTTCTTGACCTAATCGCGCCAGTTCATCTGAGCACATCCCCAATCTAAGCGCGCACATTCTACCACTCGCACGAAAAACTACCCTAACTGCTCAAACCCACAGACTGCTCCCTTGCCAGTCGTCATACAATGGCCCAAGAGGTTAAGGAAGGTTGTTATGGATTGTATGGCTCAAAGGTCCGCTTGCGCGTACGTTCGCAAGCGGTCGACAGCACACATCAGCGGCCGACGGTACTAGTACATTAATGCAAGGTAGGTCGATATTGTGTGAAGCAAGAGCTGAGACAACCAGACACGTAGTGTTACCTTCAGGTAAGCAACAAAACACGCAAGCTGAGTTGCTTTATGTCCAATAGTAACGTAGGCTGCAGTTTTAGGCACGTCGTGGTGCGGTGAAATGCTCACTTGAGCCGAGAGTTACAAAGTTCCAAAGATGCGTAACTCGTCGCGTATTTTCACTTAGTTCCAAAGATGTGTACATGTAACTAATATTTTCAGTCGATAAGCCCCAAGTGCCACTTAATGTGCTTTGCAAAGCAACATGTGTTGATTGTAGATGAGCTAGAGCACACATGTGTATCGCAAATGGAGCAAACAACGCGTGTTGCGTTCCGGCAAGCGATGCATGCCTTGCGTTTCCCACGCTTAGGGTTGTGGGGAGATGGGATAGGGTTTCGCACAGTGTTGGCCATGTCTAGATCATCCGCAGGCCGAATACCGCCCCCGAACGGTGAGGAGTAAGCATGACTTCTGCCGTCACTAGCGCGCCTCATTTCGGAGGTATGAGTGTTGTTGCTGGCTTGACATGTGTGCGCTCCAAGTAGTTTTTGACCCTGGATGATGAGCTCGTTGGCGAGTCTTATTTTCCACTCCTTGCGAGTAACTTCAGGGGAGTTGGTAAAATGCACAAAGCATTAATAGGCATTAGTCTCTATCATGGCAAATTTGTACATAAAAAACTTTTTTAACTCGTCTTGCACACTATTGTGCGGATTCCAACCATCTGCAACGGTACCGAGACCTAGGGCAAGCTTGTTCAATATATCGATGGCATTGAACCACATCATGTAAAAGGCATGGCACATGCGTTGCACCACCTGGTAGCGGAGGCGAATAACTTTGCCGCCTTGGAATTTGCTGCGGACCCTTTCAGCCTCAGGAGCTACCGCATCTGTTTGGCACGAGGTGAGTACCAACATGTCTTTCTTGTCCATCCACCCAGCGGCGAGCATGTCCACCTCTTGCCCACCTACCTCCACCGGCACCCGCTTCTTGAATGCCGCAAAGGAAAAGCGCTCCTGCAGCTTTGCAAGGAGCTCGGCCTTAGGGAATCCGCTGCAACCGGTTTTAATGGCGACAACCGCGTAGAGACCGTGCTTCATTAGTCGGGTGACTGTCCGGACAGATCCAAACCACGAATCTGCGACAATGATGCGGCCAGTGTTAAACCATTCCTTCACTAGCCGCAATGTGCATCATGTAGTAGCTTTGTGTTCTGCGACAAACTCCAAACCGCTCATATTGTCTTTGCATTGCGCCAATTCCAGAAAAATATACACGCGGAGGACAGCACATGCTGATGTTTTCAACATCCACCCAAGTGGATGCGGCTTCCTGGGTAGAAAAGTCAAGTGTAGGTCACCACATTGTCCGACCCACGAGAACATCGTTTCATCTACCGTAATAATGGTGCCAGGTGAAAACACTCTAGTCCACTGTGTATTTAACTCGGAGATCCATGTAAGCATCAAGGAAGTGTTGTTAGCAAGCGTCTTCCCCATCGACGTATCTGTGTGACATCTAAAAAACCGTTTCCATTGCCGGAATCTGGTCGCCGACATGACGCTCCGAAATGTGAACGAGCACGAAACCTTATCGTTTAAGGTATTCTCTGACCCCCACAACTCTTCATGGGTGCAAAACGGAAACCGAGAGGCGTGAATGAGTAGGCCCAGGAAAACAAGTAGTTCGGGGAGAGTGAACGGGGGGCAATCTTTGCAATTGCTATCCGCCACCGCCACGTTCATAGCCTCAAGACACGAGAGTAGGAAGTCTAAAGGCAAGAAATCCTTAAAAAAGACATACGGGGTGAAGCTATCAGGGCTACTACCAAGTTTCATCCGCCCAGGGCGTACAGTGCCCTTCCCATCCTTGGTGCGCTGACACTGGATGCCCTCTGCCGGCGTCCAACCACCATGTACGGGATAGTCGTCGGTATACGCCTCGGCGGGGGGGTCGTCCTCTCCACAATCCTCGTCCTCATCTCCCTCCAATAATTCTCTCAAGAGGTTGGCGTTGGCTAGTGCAACCCCGTGGGAGGCTGTAGGCGCCGGGGATACGGAGGAGTCGCCCCCGGTAGCGGTCACAAGGGTGAGGCAGTGGCGGCGGACGCCTTGATCTCCCGATATTTCGGCATGGAAGTCGGAAAACCGCACTTTCACCCACGCCCCGCTCAAGGCCACCACCACCCCCGTCACATATGCACTGTCAGGGTTTTGACATGGATTTGCGGCTTTCCATCGGCCCAAAAAAGTGCGGAGAGGCCGTCTGGGTGCATTTGAACCCGGGACCCGATGGGGAGCACCATGGCGACGACAATATATTCTGTTGATGATGCACCACACCGCGCTTTACCACCTGACCTTGGATGATGAAAAGCCTATACTTGTAGGTCCACATAGGTCTTAAGACCTCGTCGAGCCACTCATTTGGGCAATTGAGACTAGCTTGGCGGTTGTGCTATATTTTCCGTGTAACCGTACCCAGGTACGCCTTAACCGTCCCCAGGTACGGTGCCCTTAGATGAACAGTTAAGGGACTGCAACCATATCCAAGTAAGCTGAAAATAAACCAACAAACAACTACTAGTACACTGATGATATAATAGCGATAAGGGTTGGGACGTTTGACTGAGCGACAGGAAATGGGGCGAGCGACATGGAAGGTAGTGAGTTCTTCCTCATCATTGTCTACCCCCACAAACAACTATTACCGAGGTTTCGTGGTGTGAAAAAATCTCAGGTAGAATTATAATTGCAAGGTTGTCGTGTGGCAACGCAGCCCAAACATATTAGTGTGATGACACGAATATGTGGAAAGTCGAGTTCTACTTATTCTAAGGCATTTAGAGGCCGGATAGTGCTACCACTCAAGGACAAGGACGGCGCACCCTTGCTAGTGCCGCGCCATGATAATTCCTTGTGCCCATGCGGGTTCACGCTCACTACCAAATCAAACTGGATCGTCTTGGAAGCCATCGCATCTGTCATTCACGGTATAGAAATTGCCAAGACGTGAACAAAACAAGACAATTGAGGACCAACCGGGAATCCATGACCCTAACTCTGGCCTATCACATTTACGTGAGCAAAGCCAATGTGTAGAGTATAAGGCAAGCCAATACTCAACCACACGAACTGTTGAATCGAGTGAAGGGCCCCTCAGGCGTGCAGAGTGTGAACATGGGCAGGCAACGCGAGCATGGGAGCATTATATATTGTTTTTCACGTTAAAATAAGTTTTCGAGGGAATGGCGCAGGCGGCCTTCCTTGACAATATCCGGTCACACCATTCGTTTAAAGTGAGCCCATCATGCTATCAGAGGGAAGAAGACCTGTGCCTGTGCCATCAATCACGTCATGTTGCACCATCGCTCGTCACAGCTCCGCGACGTTCTCTTCCGCATCGGCCAGGATCTGGTCAATTATGGGGCGAAGGGCATTGGGAGACGTGTGAGGCGTGTAGCGACCTGCCACCGTGCCGTCAGGGCGCACGATGAACTTTGCCTGTTTAGCACAGCATGCCAAAAGAAGCGGTGAACACAATGAGTCAACTTCCCTCATGTGCACAACAGGCACAAATAACGGTGCAAAGGAATTGAGGTGCAGCTGTGGCCCATATGATAGAGCTATTTCATACTACAGGTAACGATATTATTCTTATGCAAATATTTGAATTGATGAGGGATGTCAAAGAAATTCACTACTTAAAAAAATATCATTCACCCCTCATCACCCACCTCATGATACACATGCATACATTAGGACACACATTGTCGCACCCCATGAATGACACACTCGTATCACATTACACACACACACACACACAGTCACACACATTCAATTCTGATTGCACATATGAAACCGGTCAAAAATTGGCAGGGGGCTTACGAAGTTCCATGAAATATCAGACAGATCGCCGCTCTGCTCCTGCAGCCGTTCAAGAAACATGAGTCTCGAGCTAACTTGTTATCACATTGTCAGCGCTGCTAACAAAAGTGGGGCCAAACACTGTGTTACGAGGGTAGAATCAGAAGTGGACCATCTAAGTTCACCTTCAACCACAAGAACACAGGAGATGTGTGCGCTCCGTTGACATCGATCTTATCCATCAGCACGCCAGTGAATCCATGGCCATACGCAAACTTTTTAATCTCTTGATTGGTACCCGGCTCTTGAGCACCGAATTGATTGCTGACACAAACAACACACACAGCGTGAATTGCTCTTGATACAACAACCGTATGCTGGGTCCAACACAGGAAACGCAAATCGGTTGCTTGGAAGAACGCATCCTTGTCGTGCTCACCATGGGAAAGCCACGACCTGCACTTTGTCCTGATAATCGCCCAAAATTTCACGGAATTCCTGAGCATCGCCAACAGTTCCATCCACACCAGTCTAGTTCAATCCCGACCTTCTCAGTAGCAGTCAGTACAGATAAGTGGGCTTCAGCAGCACCTTGTAATTTTGGGCGGTCAGGCCTCAGTAAGACGCGACATTGGCAACCACAACGACCTGCAAGAGCCCACACAGGACGGCCTGAGACTCCGGGTTCCAGCACCAGTAATCCAGCAACAGGTATGCAGGCAGACCCAAAACAAAACAGGGGCTCGTTAGAGTATATGAGAATGAGGCGACTGAAGGAAGCTACTTGACCAGCGGTTGACGCAAAATCGAACGGCTTTCCGTCGATGTCCAGTGCCTGAAGCTCGTGGAACGTGGGAGACGCCATCCTACCGAAATTTGAGCCACACCACACCGCAATATATATGCTTTACTTAGTAGTGTGGAACAAACAGACAGTGAGTGCCATACAGCCGTACCAGCAGGGGGGTGGCCGACGGAACACGGGGGGGGTGCAGGACGTGGGTAGTGCTGGACAGAGGGAAAGACACTGAGAAAGCTGGCACAGAATATGCGTGGCAGACGAGAAACAACGAACGCGGGAGAAGACACTACGCGGGACAATTCTTATCTTTAACAGAAGGATATGACCGAAGGAGGGTTACTAAGTGAGAAACCCGGTTGACCGCTACACCGTCAAGGAAAATTCAGGCTGAGTGCACTCTGCGGAGACAAGAGTAATAAAAGGCGGGAAACTCACAAGCAACAAAAGGTGCTGGCAAGCGCCAACCCGCGGAGAGCAGCACTGCCGGGCGACAAGAGAACCATCTCTACCCCGTACAAAGAAAGGCGTCGCTCAAAGACTCTTCACTCCTGGAAGTACTTGAATGTCAGCCGCAAGACAGAAACCGTGTACCCAGTCCAACTGCTCGACTGGCGAGCTGGCCGTAGACCCCTACAGGTTAGAGTAGTGCTATCCTCCCGCTATTTTATACACGCGGGCATATCGCAATGCTCTTGAGTGACGCGTGGGTGCCTGACCTTGAGGAGAGCATAACGTCGATGTCCCCGCTGGTGGCTGAGGGGCTGATGACGACGTCGCGTTATTACATCGAGCGTCCGTACCGTACAGGTACACTCGTTTAAAAATATATGGGCAACATACCGATATTTACTTACATCAAAACAGTATCCAATGCCAAAAGTCTGGTCCGTACACCTTTTGGCTGCAAGTGTCAAAGAGGCATCAACAACGCATAATCCTTACACTCTTCCCATAAAGTCCGTTAGTAGCAGCGGAACGCATTCAATTACCCACCACAGCCTGACGCGACTGCCGTGCGATTCAATAATTGGGGGTAGAGTCATGACTTGCGAGCAACACATATATCACGGCGCGTTGTTTACTGACATGGCGGGGGCGTAAAAAAAACTACTGTACGGTACGGGACAGGTACAGGTACTTGTGAGGATAATTAATACCGACGGCACGGGTACTGCATGCTGCTACTATTAATTGATTGCTGGTACTCGTACAAGTAGCGATGATCCTTCGTCCGAATAAGTGTTGTAAGTGTTGTCGTTCAGCGGTAAGCGGTCGCCAGGTGAGGGGCGGGACCAAAGCCCAACCGCCTACTGTGCAGTGTCACTGTTATTAGGCTGTGCCACCGCAAGGAACGTTACAAGTCGCGACTACCACAGACCGCCGCAAGCACAGCGCTGCCCGCAACGGCGTCAGCGATCGGGAAATTTATCTACATTTTCCCTCATCCTATCATTCTCGATATGAAAGGTTCCGCTCTTCGCCACGGCTACAGGTGAGCAACTTCCGCCGCGCAGGGCACAGCTGGCTACACTGACGGACGGATGCGCGCTGCTCAGGACATAGCGACACGGGAGAGATACTCTGAAAGCTGTCGCGTCGTTCTCTGTCAGTGTGTTTGAAGCCTGCTGTGCTGTTGTACGCAACTCGCGCAGAGCGGTGCTAAAGCTTGCAGCAGCGCACGACGCCAACCCGGTGCTTAAACTGTTACTACCCTCCAGTCTGCAAAGCTTGGCGCCTGGCGGAGCGCAGGGATCGCTTGTGAGCGGGTTACGGCAGACCTTCCGCTACGAACGACCGCCGCAAGACCTCGACATGCAACAGGTATGGCGTGCCGCGGCATAGCAACAAAGTAACACTGCGCATTCTATAGTCACATATTGTGGCACATTGGGCCACGCGTGAGCAGGGTTTTTCCATAGGGTGCGAGGGGTCGGCGACTCGTGACGGGGACACTGGGCAGATCGCAGGGTCGCTTAAGAACTGAAAGTCTTTCCTTTGCGACCGATCACCGACAGGGGCGCTTCTTCCTGCACCGCAACTTGCACCGTGGCGCCATATGGAGCGCGCATGCCCAGCGTAAGCCGAGCAGTGCGCTGACGCAACCGATAAACTTTCACCCAAACCACAATTGGTGCGACTACGCTATATACTTCCTATCACCGCCTCTATTGAGCGTTTACTCTGTCTCGACTTTGTCCTCCTTGACGCCATATTTTGGGGACGAATTTTGAGCAGGTTTCATGGGCAGCTGGATCAGATGGCGTTTTGCACGCTCTCGGTGGCGGAGCTGCGAGGGTCGGGGAGGCGGAACGAGCTGGACGTGTTGCAGTCCATGCATCAAGTGTCATGCATCCCAACCGCAGAAATATATTTGCAGGTAGATGCGCGCACGGCAGCCGAATGATGCAAACCCCGCGCTTTCTTTCTTAGTCCAGTCACCAAATGGTTGCGGTTATTGTTGCCGGCAGGCGATTGACCAGCTCGGTTGCAGAGAAGGGGCGTTCCCACTGATGCTGCACGCATTCTGGCTTTGGGAAATGTATGGGAAAGGTACGCCATATCGTCCCATTCACGCAGCAGTCTGAGGTGTGTGTGTGTGTGTGTGTGTGTGTGTGTGTGTGTGTGTGTGTGTGTGTGTGTGTGTGTGTGTGTATAGGTGTGCGTGTGTGTTTTCGTGGATGGGAGTGGGTTTGTTGGAGGGATGTAAGGGACGAGGAAGGAGTCGGCATTTAACCAATCAGTCTGGGAGTGGGGGGGTGGGGGGTGGCATACTGAGGGAGGGAGTCATGAACGGGTGTGCTGCACGGGATCATCATCTGGAGTGTAGCTCGCAAGTGCTGATGTTACGCTATGCTCGGTAGCCGGCGATCACGTCGCCCTCCACAAAACCGCAGCTACGACATGCATCCTCCGAAGCGCGCTGCTGGATGCGAGGCGGCTTCCGGAACGTGAGGCCTGGCGGCACCCATTGGGGGTGTGGCAAGCCCTGCTTTGCAGCGGCGCAGGTCTGCCCGACAACAATTTGAGCAATGAGGTATTCCCCTAAACATAAGCGCAGACACACGCGTAGAGACGCACACGCAAACACACACACACACACACACGCGCGCACGTACATGCACACACATCTCCCTCCACCCCTATCTATTGCACGCACCCCCCCCCCCCCCCCTCTCTGTTTCTCTCTCGCTCCCTCTCTCACACACACACGCACCGCATGGGTCTGCCGGTGTTGGTGCCAGTCATTGACAGCGCTGCTCGTCGCATGCAGGTGATTTCAAAAGTGGCATACGCCACAACGAAATGCAGCAACCGCGACGAGACGCAGGAGATGCTTGCCTGCCTAAAGGCTGTTGTTCGAGAAGGGATATCGCATGGCGTAATGCTGACCACGGCAACTCACGCGGATCTGCTGCGAGGCTACAGCGCGGCAGCAGACATGAAGGTGCTGCTGCGCTGTCAGTGACGCCAGGATGGAAACTGTGCATACATAGCACCTTACTGTGCCTGCGACTTACTGCTTACTGTGGATGCACTGATGGAGTAGGCTGCCTTCGATTCTGCAGTTAAGCTGGCGTCTCAGGGAGGCTCAATCCCAGCAGACACAGTAGTAGAGCTCTTGGAGTGGGCGGCGGAGGAGGGCGACCAGCACAAGGTGGCTTTCCTTGAAGAAGAGCTGTTCACCTCCGGCAAGGGGCACTACCTGGCTGCCCTCAACTCCCCGACGTGTTAGGTGCCTGCGCGCGTGAGGGATAGCGGGTGCTTGCTACGGCGCAAGGGGCCCCATGGGTCTGCATCTGTACTCCTTGACCAGCTGTTTTTCAGCTCTTTCTTACTTCACATAAACTAAACATGAATCAGGCGGCATATAGCCGCTATGTGAATGAAAGTGGTGATCACCGCCATTCCCAGGCACCATTCAATGAAAGATTTTCTACGGCGAGTCTTTCATACTTTTCTTGCAGGTCTCAGGGATGCAGGAGCATCATGAAGAGGGGGTTTGGTAGAAGTTCATCAGAGCCGAAGAATCCCCCAAAAAGACAAATGTTTGATTATCACGACTAGAAAATGGGAGCTTCCTCACATTTGGGCCTAGCGGCTGAGTTTGTGCTCTGGACGATTGTTTGGGGTCGGAAAAGGGCTCAGTTTTGTAAAATACACTGTTTAGTTTTCTAGAGCTAATGACGCCTTTCGATTTCAAATCAGGGAAAGGCGTGCATGGGAGTCAGGACGCCAGACGCTGGTGGAAGGGCGTGACGGTTGCTGTGGGTGCGATAGCACGAGGCCCTGTGTGATGTCGGCTGTTGTCCGTCTTTGCTGGTGGGATGCAAATGCACGGGGATAGACAAATCCGTAAAGCGGTCGGCAGTGGTAGCTTGTAGCAACCGGCTGTGTTGGAGACGAATGCCCTATTTCATATCTTGACAGCGGGGCAGTTTTGACGGCCTGTACTAGCCAGAATGTCATTTCGCGGGGCTCTCATTTGTCGTCTGGCCTATTGAGTGGGGGTAGGGATTGTGTATCCCGGTTATGGAGTTTTCTGTGGTGGTGCCTGTAGCTATCTGTGTATTAACTCTGTACTGGACTTCACAGACTGTAATGCTAACTCTGCGCCGGCTGAATGCTCAGTTTCTGATTTCTGTGAATATTTGTATTCCCAGTGCGAAAAGTTTAGGGTATTGACGTGCTGCTGGGGATTAATCTCATCCTTGTCACCCGTTTTAGTCACGTAACAAATACAATACAATACAATACAAAGGGCCGCAGTTATGCCCGAATGCCTTTCTGTTGATTATCAAACACTGACATATGTATATATCCATGGCCACCCACCCTCACGCCCCCCCCTCCCTCCCCCCCCCAAACTGAAGCACAGAACACGCGCGCACCCTCATTGCGACCAGAGCTAGGCTAATAGGTCTCGTAGCACGCCAACCTAATACTGCGAGAGTGGCTCTCAGGGCGTGTGCAGTCTATTGTGCCATTGGGTCCGACCCCATGAATCGCCGTCAGCCCTTTGAAATGTTACGGTGAGTGGTCACTTAATAGCGGGGCGTCCCTTACAAGAATTAACAGGTGGCCCAAAACAGTTGCAGGTAGTACACACTACACATTTCTTCGCTTTCATTTAAAGTGTGTTTAACAAGCACCCACTTAAAGGTAATCGATTTTCTTCTATCTGTTTTTTTATTACTGATTCTTAGAAAGTAATTAAATAACTTATTTTCACTATGAAATAAACTAGGTAATGAATAAGCCCAGATGTTGTGAAGTAATTGCAAAATGAATAAGAGAAAAAAACTGAAGAGGGTAAATTTATAATAACAACTCAGAAACTCTTGCAAGGAACTCTTGTCCTTACAGCTGTAACCATCATGTTCACGTTCGGGATTGTTTTTAATGTTTTTGTCACACGCAGAAAGATTGGACAAATGGTAAAACAACAAGTTATAAAACTGAAATAAAACCAATACACGTATGTACGCATCGATATTTAATTTCGTATGTATGAAAAAAATCATTATCCATGGTGTTATGTAGTTCAAAATCAATTTATAAAGAGAAAAGATTTCTTCCGATGAAAATATCTTCTCGTTTAAATACTAATGCTTTTTCTTATGCTTCTTGTCTTAAAGAACAGAAAAAATGTTTTATTTATGCCTTGCAGGAGGGTAGTGCCGATGCTGTGGCATGCCTTCCTGTTCCTCGGGCTTAGGATTTTCCTCGTTTCCTCTCTTTGCTTGGTGGCTTACGATGTTTTTCTTGTACAGATTTATTGATTTGTATTTACGGTAAAGTATGACTAAAGTATAAATAAATTCTTACAAGAAAAAGCAGTGGAGGCCACCAAGCAAAAAGAAGAAAAGAGGAAAAATTCTAAGCCCGAGGAACAGGAAGGCATGCCACAACTATGACTAAAATGGTTTGTTCAGGGTTGTTTAAATTCAAGATATGGCGTGTAGGGTGTTTCAGGGTTTAGGTGTTTTGTTCTGGATCCCCTCTGTTTAACGATACACTTACTGTAGCGATAATCGTTACTTATACAAATGCACGAGAAATATAAGACAATAAGAATAAAATAAACAATACAAGATAATTATTTTCTACCTCAATTTCAGGAAATATTTGTCTGATTTGCTTACAACCTAAAGGTAGGACGTGACTGCGCAGTACTGGTACCTGCTTGTACCGCCGGAGGACTTTCCAAGAACACAACTGCAGTACTTTCGAAGATGAACCGTCACAAATTGCTCGTCTTTGGCGAGGTCGCGAGGAAGGGCCACGACCGCCAGTGAGGAGGAGTCGGTGCGGATGAGCCAGAAGCCGAAGGAAGCCTAGATTCGCCAGTATCCGAAGTTTTTGTTCGTTGTGCTAGCGAAGGTCACGAAGAAATCGGGTGACTGACTCGCATCTGGAGCGCCGCACATATTCCAGAGCTGTTATTTTAGTTGATGACCTCCGACGACAGCTGTTGCGAACAAGCTCGATCCCAGTCGAAACCGCTGCCGCCCGAGGCGATGACTGTAAACGGAGAAGATTCGGCTGGTCCATATAAAGCTAAATCGACTGCCGTATGCTGGCGTGCCCAGATAGAGCTCGCGTTGTCCGACGGGCGTTTCATGGACGCGGCCGGCCTCTTCCAACAACAGGCAACCGCCGCCGATCCCGACGACACGCTTGCGGCGTCGAGGCACTTTAGCAACGCGAGTGCCATGTTCCTGCGCGCCAGTGACGTCAAATCGGCTCTAGTAGCAGCTCAGAGAAGCACGGATCTCTGTCCGGATTCGGTGAAAGGTACTTTTCTAAGATCCCGCGCATCCTTCGCGTCGACTATAGTCGTGCGAGCGACTGTTGTAAACAGGCGTGCTTGTATTTTCGGAAGCTTTTTGACAAAGAGGAATGACACAATCACCGGGCGCTCTTTTAGGGAACTACCGGGCTGGAGAGGCGCATATGAAACTGAGACAGTTCGCGGAGGCAGTTCGCAGCTTTGAACATGCCCTGGCACTGGCCGAGTCACAGAATGAGTCTGGCATAGCCGCTGAGATAAACGAGGCCCTGGGCAACGCGGTGGAGGCCAAAAGGTTGGCGGAAGACATATTGGAAGCGCAGGAAGATTTCTTGGCTGCATCGCAGGTGACCGTGCTTTGCGCATGAGTCACTTTGTGGGTTATGCATGTATGTGCTACCTGTTTGGTCGCTTGTGTACGGAGGGAGCTTGTCTTTGCACCGACTTTCAGGAAACCAAGACAGAAGGCTCTGTGGAGGAAATGCATGCGAAGAGAATGGAAGAGGAGACGGACCCCGTGTCCACCCAAGCACTCAATGCAGGTTTGGCGCATTTCAAGGAGGGGCGGCTTGAGGAGGGACGTGAAATGTTCCAGCAGGCCATCGCTGCAGACAATTTCAACTTTCAGGTGGGGCTTGGGTGGAGCCTCGCATTCATTTTGAAAACCGAGGGACGTTGCGCGTTTTGTTGAGAGGCTTTACATTGCTATATATTTGCAAAGATGATTTTATTTTACGCTTGCTCGATCATCACAGGCATACCTCCATCTAGGGGTAGTGAAAATGGCACTTGGCGAAATGAACTCTGCACAAAGGTGGGGCAACGCGATTTCACTGACCAGCACAGATCAAACACGCAGCCCTCCCATTTGTTCTTCTCGCGTGCAGTAGTCCCAACACGGAGGTAGAAATGAAAAAATGACGATAATGCAGCGGTGGATCACAGCTTTTGTTCATCTGCCCTGCCGAGGATGGCTTGCTTGTGATTGTGCTCTTTGCTTCTTTAATGCGTACTGTGTTTATGTCCATTGACGCTGTAGTATACCATGGTCATTCAGAATCGCTCATTTTGTTGCATGATGGCAGGAACTTAGAGATGTGTATCCAGCGCGAGCCTACCTGCGTTCCCGCCTACCTTGTTGCCGGACTTGGATACGAGAGCATTGGTCAATTGGCCAAAGCAGCCGAGATATATCAAAAGCTTTTCGGTGGGTATACATGTGCTTATGCGGCAGCGCGTGCACCCACGCAAGTCGAATTTCTATTCCACTGCGGACTGCACAACATTTCTGAAAGCATCCCTACATATACGCGGTGCCAACGTGATAGTCCAAGTGCAGCTGAGGTGTTGCTGCCCTTTGTCAGGAATTGCCAACCATATCTCTGCGGGGTGGACTCCGCTGACATCGCTGATGTACAAACAAGGACAGGTGCGAAGATGCAAATCATAGGAACATGACTTCAGCGCAAACTAAAGTTAAAGGCTTTCACGACTTAACATAGATTCTGGAAGATCCTGTTTAATTCCACACAATACAAATATCACTGCCGGAATACGTTATCCGCAGCGCCTATGTGTTGCGGATTTACAGTGGGCAGCATGTCGCACTGTTGCATGCGCTTGTGAAAAATGTAGGCGAAGGCTGCGTGTGGTCTGCTGGCGGAGGCCGCAAAGATTGACACAAACAAGGAGAAAGGAATCGACGTTCAGAGTGATGGGATGATCGCGCTCTACTCCGGCTTCTTTCTGGCAGCGCGGGGTCGCCTGGCTGAAGCCTCAACGATGTTGACCATGGTGCGGTGAAGAAAGAATCTCCGTGTGAGCTGTACGGAATGGCAATCAGTCGTTCTCGCCTGTGGCAGATGTAACGTGAACATTCATTGATTTAACTGCTAGCTGGAAACAAGCTGATGGGGGGATTGTGCTCGCGGACTTTCAGCATTTTGAGCAGGTGCCGCTTGGGCAACCATTAGCGCGGCTGGCCCTATCAGAGGTGCACTATCGCGCGGGAGACCATACAGCAGCGCTGGCAGCTGCTCGTTTCTTGGAGTCGATAATTGACAAGCTCCCAACTCGGGTCATCATCCAGGTTCCTTGGCCAGTTTTATACCCACGCGCGTTGCACTGACATTAATTTTCTTTAAAGTGGTAATACCGTACCACGAGCTATTGTCGTGGTTATTTTCCTTTCTAAGCAGTTGTGAATTTGTGGCGTTGTCGACATCCGGTGGTGCACTGCGCTTTTGTTCTTTTGATGGAACATTTCCTGTCGTTTGGTTGCGCTAGGCAGCGAACTGGATGAACGACCATCTGGACTTCCCCATATGGGGAAGCTACTCACCACCGGGGTCGCTCAAAACAGTGTTTGCTGGAGACAAGCAGGTGGGTCATATGACGCACTATCCTCTCATCGCTGCTTTACATTGCAATGAAATAAAATCATAACAATAATGGCTGTGTGTATGTGTGTGTGTGTGTGTGTGTCGATTTCTTTGTATGTCACAGGAGGATGAAAGCACTTTACGCACGACAGCTCCCGCGCAAACCCTCGATGCGGATCATCAACATCGGACCGCCGGGCAGCAGCTTCCTCTACAAAGCTCTCACAATGCAAATTCAGAGCCTGCACCGCAGCCATTAGGGAGCCCGCTCGCGGTCTATTTTGTACTTCCGGACGAGAGGGAGGGACTTCTAGATTACGTGCGCCGCAGGGAGGGAGGAGACAGCTCCTTGCGCTACTGGACCTTCAAACGGACGATCCCAAGGGGTCATTTCGATATGGCTGGGAAGGACCAGGGGTTCGACATACACATTGTCCCCGAAGGCGCACTTCTTGCTGAAGGGAATGAGGTGAGCAGAGCAGGTGTCAGGCGCTTACCTTGATACTCGCTCGTTTCAAATTTGTGTCAGGAGGATAAGGCTCCTTATCTGCTGGCAGAAACAACCTCCATGCTGCGCGAGATGGTGTGTGTCACTTTCAGGATTTTAGGAGCTCTTTGCGGTTTGTTAGGTGGCGCTGCAAGGCCTGATGGAGGAAGGGGCAATCGAAGTTCAGCCATACGCACAAAGCAGTGCCGAAAGCGGCGGCAAGCTATTTGTCCAATGCGGCACCCTTTGCGTCCAGACGGTCAGGTGCGTGCGCGGTTGCACATGAATTTATGCAAAGCGAACGTAGAATGGGGGGAGGGGAGAAAAGGAGGGATTTCATATGTGTTGCTTTCACAACCACCCGCATGTTGGATGGGGATATTGCGGATATTCTTTTAATGGAGTGTATAGCTTTCAAACTCTGTCCAAAAATATGACGACGCTGCAAATGCATAATATATAAAGAGAAACACGCCTGCCAAAACTGTGTTGATATTGCAGTGAACCTGACTGGCATTGCCGCCCATCACTGCTACAGGCTCTTTTGCGCCGTCTTCCAAATGCGCCCTGCGTTGGTGTACGTGTCAACAGACGGACTATGTTTCACAGCGAACGGATCTGAAATCAAAGAAGCGCAAAACCGCAGCGTCGGCGGTGCAGCAGCAATTAAGACTGTAGTGCATTCGCTTGCAGATTTGGAAGGCTACGTTATGAAGCAGGTAGTGCTCACGCCTGTCTAGTGTCAGCATTCCTAGCGCCCTGCATGCTATTCTAGCCGTTTTTGTGCCTGAGTTTGTTCCCGGCGGATTTGTTCGCACCATTGCGACACCTATGCGGATGGACAGTGTACTTCATGGATATTACACGCAGACTGGAAGTGTGTTCGACGATGCCATTTTTAATGTTCAGGAGGAGGAGGATGCGGGCAACGGCGTAGCCTTGTCCTGGAAAACAGTTTGGGACAATATGGCAAGCGTGGCGCGCACCACAATGGAAAGGATACTTATCAAGGCCGGCGACAAAGTTGGTGAGTGCTTGCGCCAGCGCTCAAATGACGCTCCATCAGTCAAACCGCATGATTTCTTATCAAAGGCAATGCATTACGTTCCGTACTTGTATTTTTGCCATCAGCTGCGACTGCCGCATATCCCGCCGACTGCTTGGCTCACATTGCCGCTTTGTCTGATCAGGTGACATTCGGGCCTCCACACATCAAAAGCTTCGGGTCCCTAAGGTCGTTGCACTTGACTTTGGCATCGGTACGGCTGCTCAGAGACAGCTTGATTTGCTGCCCAGAGAATATATGTTTCGCACCCCACTGCTGTTGTGGAGTCATGGCTTCCTGCTGCCAGTCGGTTGATAGACTAGAAATCATTGCTGAATTGCTGAAATGGGATTCTTTCTGGACACGTGATTGCAGATGAGGAAGGAAACGCTGAGCTGCTGCGCTTCAATCCCTACCCAGCCCTGCTGATGGGGGAGGACCACGTTGCGCACGGCGGTACGCATCCTCGCCGCATCGAATGAGTTTACACGCGTGTGCCCCTAAACAACCTATCCGCATTCACGAAAGTGGGTGCCATTTTGGATGTCACGACTAACATTTCACGATGTGCGTCCTGACCAAACATGCGTTGTGTTCTTACGTGTGTTCTTTCACAGTCATCAACACCCTCTTACTGTCCACGTGGAAGCTCGCTCTCAGCCAGGCGAGTGTCTTCAAGCATGAGGAAGCCTGTACCACTCGGAGGGAAGAGTTGCACGCTGAGGCTATGCAGGGCATGCGGCTTTTGATCGGATAAACTGAACACGGTTTGCTTTTTCTTTTCTGTAACCACTAAAACCCGTGATATTGGCTGCTAACTAGCGCTCCAATCGCGCTGCTCCTTTGTCTTCGGACCTGCTTAGACACGAACTATGTCGGGTTAAGAACGACACAGGCAGCTCTGTATTCATTGCCTCTCTCGAGCCATGGCATAGGAAGATGTCCGTACTGCGTTGACTGGTTTCTATTGTGCTGAGCGATGTAGGGGGGTTTGTCAAAGGACTTATGCGCGTCGATCTACTTCAACTCTCGCGGTGGGCTTTAGGGCAGTCGGTTGAGTGCAACTACGCATGACGTCGCACGGTATCTGGGTGCCGTTGACATGGTCTTGGACTGGCCAGGCTACTGCACCCCCCTCCCACGTCAGCATTAAATTTCCCTCTAGGGATAGCTTCATATCAAAAAATCCGACGCGGCATGCCGACGTACCAAAACGTACCAAAACGTACCGAAACGTACCAAAACGTACCAAAACGTACCGAAACGTACCAAAACGTACCAAATGTACCGGCAGAAAATGTCGTGCATTGCTCGTCATGTCTTCGGCTATTCACTGTCCGTTATTCGGAACGTTTTTCCGCATTTTCAGGGATAAGAAACGTGTTGGCTTTGATATAATAAAATTCCCTCTATAGGGATAGCTTCATATTAAAAAATCCGACGCGGCATGCCGACGTACCGAAACGTACCAAAACGTACCAAACGTACAACCACGTACCAAAACGTACCAAACGTACAACCACGTACCAAAACGTACCAAACGTACAACCATATGATCTGATATATCATACATCGGCCTGTATGATTACGCGTTTTCATAATCAGTACTTTTTCTGTTAAATACCGCTAAGTACAGTCAGTGAATATCTAAAGTTCCCTCTAGGGATAGCTTCATATCAAAAAATCCGACGCGGCATGCCGACGTACCGAAACGTACCAAAACGTACCAAACGTACAACCACGTACCAAAACGTATCATACGTACAACCACGTACCAAAACGTACCAAACGTACAACCACGTACTAAAACGTACCAAACGTACAACCACGTACCAAAACGTACCAAACGTACAACCAAGTACCAAAACGTACCAAACGTACACCCACGTACCAAAACGTACCAAACGTACCAAAACGTACCAAATGTACCGGCAGAAAATGTCGTGCATTGCTCGTCATATCTTTGGCTATTGACTGTCCGTTATTCGGAACGTTTTTCCGCATTTTCAGGGATACTTTTTCTGTTAAATACCGCTAAGTACAGTCAGTGAATATCTAAAGTTCCCTCTATAGGGATAGCTTCATATTCCCTCTATATTACCAAAACGTACCAAACGTACAGCCACGTACCAAAACGTACCAAAACGTACCAAACGTACAACCACGTACCAAAACGTACCAAATGTACCGGCAGAAAATGTCGTGCATTGCTCGTTATATCTTCGGATTCTTACTGTCCGTTATTCGGAACGTTTTTTCACATTTTCAGGGATAAGAAACGTGTTGGCTTTGATAT